>CM064524.1:3570357-3690357 GCA_032716605.1 Paralithodes platypus | reverse complement strand
GCAAGATATCACCACACGATATGATAGCACTAAGACAATTCACAAGAATAACTTATACTAACGTATAACGTATAACGTGGCAAATAAAATAAAGTACATCTTTATATTGCAACACAACTGAACTTACAATGGTCACAAAATTAAGTAAACTCGTGTTGCTTAGCGAGAGAGCAACACTACCTCCACCTCCCCCCCTTCGAGAAAGCAACATTCCATCCTCCACTTCCTCCCTGCCCAGCAACACCCAGCCTGCAAATTACAGCGATGCCACTACAACACAACTTCATAATTATATGAAACTAGTAACACTCTATTGGCTCATTCTACACAAATGTTTATGGAGACAAAAATGCTTAGAGATACGGCAAAACTAGTCATGAGTAATTGGAAGGGTATCGGAGAGAAACTCACAATGCCAGGTCTTTCTAATAGACTTGGCACAGCTGCTCATAAAAGACCCTGGTCATTGTGACAATATATATATATATATATGTATATATATATATATATATATTATCTTTGAATGTGAAAAGCATGCATCATAACTCGATGTTTGTCTGTCATAATATCTCTCTCTCTCTCTCTCTCTCTCTCTCTCCTCGTTCACCATTTTCTCAGAGCCTCCAGAATATCCCTGTTTGCACTAAGGATTCAAGGAAGCTGGACTAACAGAGCGAATACACATTTTCAAGGCAAAGGTTAAAACAAAAATATTACATATATACGAAAAATAACATGGCTCGAGTTATAAAAATACTCTCTATGTATCTATTTATCTATTGATGTATATATCTATCTATCTATCTATCTATCTATCTATCTATCTATACATCTATCTATCTATCTATCTATCTATCTATATATTTGTCTATCTATCTATCTATGCTATCTATCTAACTATCTATCGATCGATCTATTTATCTACTTATATATTGTTATTCTATGCTTACATGAATAATGATGACATTAAAGAAATTGCAAGGGATATTAGCAGACTTTGGAAAAATTAAAAACGTAATGAAAACATAAATAATAATCATATGATTATAGTATGACAAATGAGAAAACGAGGAAATAAAATGGACGAACTCCAGGAATAAAGATTATGTATTTAAATATACAAAGTAATTACAAAATATTATACAGGAAATATAGCACCATATCTAGTATTCCCTTCTATGCTGTCTACACCATTAGAGTTGCAGGATAAAAAACAATACCGGATTGGTGAACAAAAAACATATACAATATTTAAATTAATTAAATTATTAATGATCAGACGTGAATGGGCATGGTAGTGCACTTGTGGATATATATGTGGGGAGGAGACTGTGGATAGCCAACACTTTCTTCCGACACAGAATGATACACAATTCTACTAATTCTAAGAAGGGAACTGGTATGGCTGGTGCTTATGATTCTACAGTGGGCTGGAATACACTCAAAACAAGTGGTTGGTGGTGGCACTTAATGCTGGCTGTGAATAACTGAGAGAGTGAGAAGAGACTGTACTGTGAGTGGGTGGCTGAGTTTATCTATCTAGCTATCTAGCTATCTGTCTATCTATCTATCTATCTATCTATCTATTTATATCTCAATCCATCTCTCTCTCTCTCTCTCTCTCTCTCTCAATACGACTTCAGCCCGCCCTCCACTCATTGAATTGACTTGCAAACGAAAGAGAGCTTAAGAGACACCCATATTAAGCGACACAAGCAGACTGGTAATGTGGGGGAGAGGAAAGAGGAGAGCGAAGAGAGGAGGAGAGGAGAGAGAACAGAGGGGAGGAGGGAAGAAGGAAGGAAAAGAAGAGAGGAAATACATTGAAAAGAGAGAAAGAGAGAGAGAGAGAGAGAGATACACTGCCTAAAGCAAGAGAGAGGGAGGTATAAATAGCAACAAAGAGAGCTGACAAAATACTGAACCAGCAATTTCATGGGAGGAAATTCGACCAAGGAATAGAACCACTTAGCAAGGCTGGAGATAATGGTAAGAAGTGAACGAGGAGACTGTTAAGGGGGGGCGACCTGATTTGTTTCTCTCCTGTTGTCTCGTTCTCTGGCTTGTATCCATTAGGCCCCATTCAGGCTTCTGTTTAAGGACGTTTATCCCAACACACACATTCTTGCAGACTTAAGGGTACATCACACAGTCAGGAGTGCGAGCTAGTGGGAACAGGAGTCACTAGGAGTCATCGATTTTCACCGCGAGCGAGTGGGAGTCTAACAGAAGTCGGTAGGAGTCGCTAGATTCACTAGGAGTCATCGATTTTCACCGCGAATAGGCTCACGAGACCGAATTGTCCCCTACTCCTAGTGACTCTAGCTCGCACTCTTGACTGTGTGATGTACCCTTCAATAAGACACACACACAAACACACACACTTATACACTATAACACACACACACATAGACACCTAAGAACACTAACACACATACACTTAAGCATACACAGACACACACACACACACTTAAGCATACACACACAGACACACACACACACTTAAGCATACACAGGTACACACATACACAATCAAACACACACTCATACACACACACACTCATACACACATACCTCAAACATACCTACCCAAAAACACACTCTCTCTCTCTCTCTCTCTTTCGGTGTCCGCTTATTTATGCAAAAGGCTAAACTTGCTTCATATTTTTATGTTGACGCTTTCTCTTACATATTGCAATACCCTCAAGTTCAACTCCATTAGGTGTTGTTGTTGTTTGTTTGAAAACGAAGGAGAGAGAGAGAGAGAGGGTGTGTGTGTGTGTCTGTGTTTATTTGTAAACACAGTTAAACCACATTTTTACCGAAGAAAACATACATTGACAAATATAGTAAAAGGTATATATGATAAAAAAACAGGGGTAACGCATACATTTCCTCACATGTAACTTCGCTTGCAAACGAGTTTTTTTTCGCTCACCCTATTTGTCAGCCACCCTATTTTCAGTTACCCTATTTTTACCCTAATTTTCAGCCATCCCTATTTTCAGTTACCCTATTTTCCAGCCACCTTATTTGTCAGCCTACCTATTTTTCAGTTACTCTATTTTTCAGCCACCCTGTTTTTCATATACCCTATTTTTCAGTTACCCTATTTTCAGCCACCCTATATTCAGCCACCCTATGTTTCAGTTACCCTATTTTTCAGCCACCCTATTTGTCAGCCACCCTAATTTTTAGCCACCCAATGTTTCAGCCAACCTATTTTTCAGTTACCCTATTTTTCAGTCACGCTATATTTCAGAGTCCATATTTTTCGTTCACCCCTTTTTTCAGTTGCCCTTTTTTTCAGTCATCCTATTTTCCAGTCTCCCTTTTTCTCAGTCACACTATTTTTCAGTTACCCTATTTCTAAGTCACACTATTTTTCAGTTACCCTATTTCTCAATCACACTATTTTTCAGTGACCTATTTCTCAGTCACCCTATTTTTCAGTTACCCTATTTTTCAGTCAATCTATATTTCAGAGTCCATATTTGTTGTTTACCCTATTTTCAGTCACCCTTTTTATGACAACCTGTTTTCAATTGCCCTATTATTTATTCTCCCCTTATATATATATATATATATATATATATATTGTCAATCCCTACTGAGTTTTGTAACCTATGTCAGTTGTGAGTGAGTTAAAATTTACATAGCCTACGTGTTTAGGGGGGGGGACCGAGTTGTTTTTCCTTCCCTTCTACTTCTATGTTCCCACGCGAGGGCCTGTTGTTGCCAATGTGGCACCTTCCAGTAACATTGCCAGTAGTAGTATTATTTAGTTGTTTAGCCTTTGTGCGATTATGTTAGTTTATCATAAGTTTGCACAATGATATCTCCTATTTATTTGATTACTTTTGTGTCGTTAATCAGAGCCCAGGTGTCTGGAATAATCATAATTATAGTCTAGCAATGCCTGGCGCCCCTTCCCTTCCCCGCGTGAGCTCCGAGACTCTCTAGGCCGCACTAGTTCATTACTCGAGCGACAGGCCCCTTACTGAGCACACGTGCTGAGGAGTCTGTCCCAGGCTTGCTTCAATGTTTCCCTAAATACCGCATATTGTTTCATTGTTCCTGATTGAATAGTAGCAGAGCAAGTCTGGGAGTCATTCCATTATAAATATATTGTTCTATATTAACCCGTTGAGTACCGTAGGATCTATCTATCTATCTATCTATATGCTCAGGCCCAATCCCCATTTTGGGGGTAGCCGACTCAAGACAGAGCAAGAACAGGGAAAACACAAAAACAACATAAAACAAAAAATAAACACAGATAAAAAACACAAACTCTCACACATCCAGGTCACCCAGGAGAAGACCCAGAGACCAGGGTTACCAAGGTCGCTCCAGCACTCCCCCGGCCCCTGACCACCAGGAGAGGTTCCGATCTCGGCAGGCAGACATGCAGCGGAGCCAAAGCGACAAGCCCTCCCACCACACTTCCAGGCACACCCTTCATATTAATCGTCTCCCCGGGCCAGGCGCCTGATGGACTATTATCTAGTCCAACTTGCGCCCGACCCCTTACTCCAAATGACCACGTGTTCACTCAACTATTCACAAGCATTCTCCATTCACTCCTGTCCACCACCACTTCCCCTGCCTGATCTATAGTCATTCCTCTATCATCCAAAGCCTTTCTTACACAGTCTCTCCATCTCAATGGGGGTCTTCCTGCCCTTCTATCTCCCCTTGTACCTGACTCACATATTCTCTTTGTAAGCCTTTCATCTCCCATTCGTTCAACATGACCATACCAGCTCAGCACCCTTCTGTCCACTCTGGCTGACAAATGTTCCTGCTGCCCCACTCTCCTACGTATCTCTTCATTTCTCAATCTGTCTCTACGAGTAACTCCACACATACTCCTCAAGCAGCTCATCTCCATCACATCCAGCCCTCTTTTCTCCTTTTTCTTCAGAGCCCATGTCTCAGCCCCATACATCACTGTTGGCACAACAATTCCTTGATACAGTGCACTTTTTACTTTCACTCCGAGATTTCTCGTCTTCCACATACTTCCCATTGCTCCGAAAACCTTCCTTCCTTCACACACTCTCTATTTTACCTCCACTTCCATACCTCCACTCCTGCTTATTGTTCCTCCTAGATATTTAAAACACTCTACTTGTTCCAATATTTCCCCATCCAGCCTCACATCTAGATTCACCCTATGCTCTCCCCTATTACACACCATTACTTTACTTTTATTGACGTTCACCTTCAGTTTCCTCCTTCCACAAACCACACCAAACTCTTTGACTACCCGCTGCAGTTTCTCATCATAATCCGCCACCAATGCTGTGTCATCAGCGAACAGCAACTGATTCAACTCCCAATCTCTACCATTCTTTCCTACTAAACCCAATCCTCTTCCCATAGTTCTCCTTTTCACCTCACTCACCACACCATCCATAAACATATTAAACAGCCATGGTGACATTACACAACCCTGTCGCAAACCTACCTTTGCCTCAAACCATTCACTCAACTCACCATTTCCTACTCTCACACATGCTCTGCTCCCTTCATAAAAACTCTTAACTGCTTCTAACAAATTTCCTCCTATTTCATAAATCCTTAACACCTTCCACATTGCTTCACGGTCCACACGATCATATGCTTTTTCCAAGTCCATAAAAGCCCAAAATATCTCCTTATGCTTCTCTAAATACTTCTCCCATAACTGTCTTACTGCAAACATCTGATCCACGCACCCTCTTCCCCTCCTAAAACCGCACTGTTCTTCTCCTATTGCAACTTCCGTACACTTTATTATCCTCTCTATCAACACCCTGCCATACAGCTTTCCAACCACTGACAATAAACTAATACCTCTATAACTTGAACACTCCTGCCGATCTCCCTTCCCCTTGTACAGCGGCACAATACATGCACTCTTCCAGTCTATTGGTACCATTGACACAGCAAAGCACACATTGAAAAGTCTCACCAACCAATCTATTATCACATCTCCACCCTTCTTTATACACTCCACAGCAATACCATCCAAACCTTCTGCTTTTCCCGCTCTCATTTGTTTCACTGCTTCTTTCACCTCATTTTCCTCAATCCTTTCATTCATTCCCTGCCACCTGGGTGGCCTGGGTAACCTATCTCCATCCACCTCTGCTTCAATCACTGCTTCTCTTCCATCTCTTGTATTTAACAAAGATTCAAAATACCCGGCATATCTTTTCCTCACTTCAACTGGTTCCACTAGTAATTCTCCATTTTCATCTTTCACTGACTCTTCCCTCTTTTGTCCTCCTTTCCTTACTTTATTTACCTCCTTCCAGAACATCTTCTTTCGTTCTTCAAAATTCTCACTCAGCCTTTGGCCCCACCTTTCGTTTGCATCTTTTTTCGCTTCTCTAATTTTCCGTTTTGCCTCTCTCCTTTTCTCCTTGTACCTCTCCCATACCTCAACACTACCATCCTGTAAAACCCTCTCAAAACACTGTCTCTTCTCCTCAACTGCCTTTCTCACTGTATCATTCCACCACTCACTTCCCTTCCTGATACCTCTGCCTCCTACTTTCCTTTTGCCGCATACTACCTCTGCACTTGCTTTCACTCCTTCCTTAAACTGTTGCCAGCAGTCCCAAGCACTGTGGCGAAAATGGCAGGAGAGACCACCTTTTCACCTCAAGAGATGAGGCAAGGCTCAATATCTCCTTTTTTTTTTATTTTTTTTATTTTTTTTTTTTTTTTAACAAGGCAGTGTATATAAAAAAAAATTGTACAGGCAGTTACAAGACAAATACATTACTGACGAATATACTCCGGCCTGGGACTGTGGAGTTACTTATCTACTGACGAATATACTCGGGCCTGGGACTGTAAGGGTTAAGTATCTTGCATACAGGAGTTTTTTGCATTTGTTTAAAGAGAGATACTGCATTTCTTCCCTAGCAACATAAATTATAAACTTCTTCCTTTTCTTCTTCCATTTTGTTTGCTTTATTCTACTGCATTGCTTTTTATTATTATATATTTTTATTCTTTAGTATTGAAGTTGGTATTCACAGTGGTTTGCTCGAGTAGGCTTCTCCAACCTACTGGAATACCAACTATTATGTTTCATGTGTTAGGATAGTGCATTAGCATTATAGTTACCATTGTTTTGTGCAGATTAGAATAACCTTAGAAGTTATCTTGCATACTACACACACTATCAACCAGACTCGGAGACAGTAGATATCTTTGTGTCTCCTTGTAGTACTGCTTTAACCCTTAAAAAGCGGCTCACCACATAAGTCGTTTATAATAAAGCTGGACTATGTGGCGGCGCTCGACATAGGTCGAGTGGCAATTTCAGCACGTAATGTTGCTGAGAGAGAGAGAGACAAGTGGTGGCAGGAGACTAGCGAGCGTATGACTGCTCCAGACCACCGCGGCGAACCTACTGACACGAATCTCAGCTCCCTCCTCCCTCTCTCACTCGCTACATACTGAATTGTATGGGGAAAGTGGCTAATTACCTGCTTTTTGCACTCGCGTTGCACGGTTATTGCAAGAAAACTAGCCATCATACAAGGATCGTTATGGTGTCATTCGAAAGCTCTGTTTATGCCCTTTCAGGGATAGATACTTGTTTTATGTTCTGGGTCTTATTTAGGCATGAAAATGATCACGTAAACAGCCCTATTTTGGCTAAAAACACCCCGCTGGGCGGTACATATAAATAAACCGCATAGGCCGCTAAAGAAGGGTTAATAGAGCAAAGAGGAAGATAACCACTTTTCCTAGAGAACCTGCGTGTCTTGTTGTTTGAGTCAGATATTAAGAGCGTGTCTGTTGCAGGGTAGTGCAGCGCTGTGGGCAAGGCTAATAGAGCATCTGCTTTCCCCGGCCTCCTCTCGTAACAATATATATATATATATATATACTGTATATATAGGGTGTCCCAGGAGGAAAGTTCATAACTTTGGGAAATTATAAAGCAAGGCATTCTAAGCCTAACATATTCTATAACAAATATTCCAAATCTCAACCTGTATAGAGATATTGCATATTGAAAATGGCATTTTAATATGATTTTTTTTTTTTTTTTTTTATGCTTAGAATACATTGATTTATAATTTCCCAAAATGATGCCCTTTCCTCCTGGGAGACCCTATATATATATATATATATATATATATATATATATATATATATGGAGAGAGAGGGAGATGCAGTGGGAGAGCGAGAGGGGACCAGCAAAGAGATATAGGACCCATCATTATTGTTTTGTTTTGTGTTGTGTGACACGTGAATGTTGAGGTATTGTCACTAGAGTGGAAGTGTTGGGCTTGTGTGTGTGTGTGTGTGTGGGTGTGTGAAGTGGAAAGGTAGAAACAAGTGGTGTTCTGTTGTTACTTGTTTTCCTTTGTAGTAGGGCCGGGGGCCTAGAGATGGAATGAATATAAATTTTCACTATTTGCGAATGCGAATACAAATGCTGAATTTTTATTGGTAAAATTCGCGAATTCGAATACGAATTGCGAATATTTCAATCTTTCTTGCAGGATAAAATTTTAATTCTTCAAGAACTGGTAATTCTTTTTATATCACCAACAAACGTTAATTAAATTACTATGAAATTAATTACCGGAAGCCAATGACGATGTGAATGTGTAAAGCAGCGTTTTTCGTTACCACCACTGATTAGCCATTGGGCTTTTGGCAGAAAATGCCAAAAATGATCAGTGATATCCGATACATACTTACATACTGTTGATATAGGTTAAGTGCACACACAACATATATACAGAGTGTACACATGCCTTCATCATATTGCAACATACACACATGTACTTTCAGGGCAATACTATCATTGTTTAATATCCCATGATAATATACCGTACTCTGTAGTATCGGCAGCGTTGCACCAAATATATCCGGCACCGCTGCACATGTTTTCATCAGTAACATCCGGTCGGCACTCAGCATAGCAGTGCCTCCCAGCTCTCTGTATATCTTTGGCTAATAAGAACCTATAAACTTATCTCTGGACTTTTATTCTACATCCTTGTGCAAGAAAGGATTATCAAGGTTGTTGTAGCTTCACATGACAACCATACATGGCGCAGTCAGTGTATTAAAGCCAGGAGATACGAGCCAAGACCGGATTATCAGCCAGCCATCTTGCAAGACCTCGCCTCTCCAGCCCTGGATATATCATTGTGCAGTGCTTTATAGTGCAGTGAAGTGTTTAAGAGTGTAGTGCAGTGCCTTTATTATGTGTCCCATGTCATTTGTGCCCATTCCCGACTTGCTGTGAGGGTTATAGCTGCCGAATCATTGCTGGACAAGAGCGAGGAGTAGCATACCCTCCCCCTCTATCATCTCCAGCAACACTAAAGCTCTCACCCCTCACTGGGCCCTCAGTGCCTTCCAGCTGTGCCGGCACATGCGCGCACGGACACACGCACATCGTTGCCAAGTCAACACGGTGTTGCCAAGCCTACTGCACTCACTCTCTCCAGCACAGATAATTTCTCTCACTATTAAATAAACTGTTCCAGTTGTACTGCACATTTTCATCGTTCCTGCAAGACTACAGTGTATCAGCTATCAACCAATTATGGAGGGATATGAGCAGATTCATGGGGAGCCCAGAGACACCCCACACGACCATACTGGGGAGGGAGATAATGGTGGAGCTACTGGTGGAGATAGTGGTGGAGATAATGATGGAGATACTGTTGGAGTTGCTGGTACGGGGTACCAGTCAGTTCATTCCACTCCAACCTCTCCTCTCACCACCCCTCATTTTACTCCACCTCCCCAACCTCCCCCCACTATACCTCCCCTACACTATAGGGGGATGCCACCCCTGTCACCACACCCTGCAAGTCTACAACCTACCACAAGTGCAGACCTCCTTCAGCTCATACAGTATATGGAGCAATGCAGACAACGGGACGACTATACCAGAAGACAGGAGGAGGACCGCAGAAGACAGGAGGAGGACCGCAGACAACAGGAGGAGGACCGCAGAAGATGGCAAGAGGAAAACCGCCGACAGGAGGAGGAAACAAGACGACGCACGGAGGAGGACTACAGGAGACAGATGGACGATGCCAATTCTCCGCCCTTGTCCAGGCTCTGGCCCAAATTACACCACCTGTCGCCGCACCTACACCCACCTCACCGGGGACAACACCCAATTCCACAACATCACCCACCCCTACAGCTCCACCTCCACCACAGAAGGCTATCACCCAGAACCCGCCGCCCCTTCGTGCTGATGCCACCTTCCAGGTTTTCAGAGAATGGAGGCGTCGGTGGGACGATTACTCTATTATGGTAGACTGATCTAAACTACCGAGGGAGAAACAACTGATCCAGATGCGGATGTGCTTAACCCTGGAGACACAGCGGCTTTTGGAGCACACCTTAAGCATACCCCCTGACACCGACAAGACCATTGATGCAGTCCTCGATGCACTTCAGGAGCACATCAAGAATTCTCGCAATGAAGGTCTCCGTCGCAGGGACCTGTTCAGTTGCAAGCAAAAACAGGGCGAGTCATTCAATAACTTCTACGTCCGCCTCTGCCACATCGCCAAAGAAATTGATGTCTGCCCAGGGAACTCTTCAGCCTGCAAGGAGACCCAACTCAAGATGGTCATTCTGATGGGCATACATGACGAAGAACTTGTACAGAAGCTGCTTTCCCTCGACGCCACCCCTTCATTACAGGACATCGTCAACACTTGCCGTTCCTATGAGGCCACTCGAAGCGCTACATCAGCCATACGTGCCCCACCGTCCCAGGTTAACGCCGTGTCAGCGTACAAGCAGAACAAGCAGGTTAAGCAACGCGACAAGTTCTCCACATCGCAACAGTCCTTGGCGTCGGCTGCCGCCTGCCAACGTTGTGCTCGCCGGCACGACAAGAACAAGTGCCCGGCTGAAGACTACACCTGTACTAACTGTGGCCGTCGTGGTCATAAGCCTAGGACTCCTGCTTGCCCTGCTGCCACCGCCCAGTGTCGTCGCTGCAACCATATGGGCCACTACGACAAATGCTGCAGATCTTCCAAGACGCCCGCCACACAGGACAACAACGCTTCCTCCCACAACAAGTCTACAGCAAAGAAGACCACAAGTTGCCGACGTGTGGGATCACCTGTTCAGGCACCCACACTGACATCCGTGAGTCTCACCTACAGCGGCACCACTAGAAAACTCCACATGCTTCCTGACACAGGTGCAGACATCACAGTGGTCGGCCGATGACACCTCAACATACTTCGGATTCCTCTCAGCAGCCTAGGACCTCCGCCTCCGACAACAACGCTCAACGCGGATGGCTCTGCAATGGCTCCTGCTTTGGGGACGTTTCATCACAACTCACCATCAGCAAACGCTCCTGTTCGGCCACAATCCAAGTCCGCCAGAGTGGTGCCACCCCCTCGTCGTCGTCGCCAAGCCCAACGTCGAAGTTTGTCTCACCGTAGACCTCACCAAGCTCAACTGCCAAGTTTCCCGCCCAGCCCACCCCTCACCGACGTCTTTCGAAGCGATCCGCAGTGTGGCCCCGCAGGCGAAATTCTTCACGATGGCAGACGCCCTGAGTGGATATTGGCAAATGGAACTTGCGGAGGAGGACCAGCATCTCACAACTTTCATCACTCCTTATGGCCGTTTCCAACACTGTAGAGGTCCAATGGGTTTCGCTGCGACAGGTGACGCCTTCAGCCTTCGCGGTGATAGGGCCCTCCAAGGGGTGCAAAATTGTGCCAAGGTTGTCGACGACGTGCTGCTCTACGACGAGGACTTCAACACACATCTTCAGCGTATCCATGAAGTGCTCATATGGTGCCGCGACAGGGGGATCACACTCAACAAGGACAAGTTCGTGGTCGCCGCACCCAGTGTGAACTTCTGTGGGTACACGCTCTCAGGTGAGGGCATCTCGGCTGACCCTGGCAAAGTCGGAGCGATCAAGGACTTCCCGACACCAGCCAACATCACCGACCTTCGCTCCTTCATGGGTTTGGTGAACCAGCTGGCGGAGTTCACCCCCGACATCGCCACTGCCGCTCAGCCCCTGCGCCCCCTGATGAGCCCGAAGAGGTCGTTTATGTGGACCGCTGACCATGATGAGGCTTTCCGCCGGGTCAAGGCTGCCCTGCTCAGTCCACCCATCCTGGCCCCATTCGACCCTTCCCTACCAGTGATTCTACAAACTGATGCATACCGCCTCAACGGTATTGGATACGCCCTCCTACAGGATCATGGCAACAACCGTCTCCGCTTAGTTCAGTGTGGCTCGAGGTTCCTAAGCGACCCCGAGTCCCGCTATGCCACCATTGAGCTGGAGATGCTAGCCGTGGTCTGGGCCATGTCCAAGTGCAAGTTCTACCTCATCTGACTGCAACACTTCACCCTCATGACGGACCATCGCCCCCTCATCCCCATCTTCAACAACTACACCCTTGACGCGGTTGAAAATCCCCGCCTCCAACGTCTGAAGGAGAAAGTCGCACCTTACCTCTTCACAGCCGTCTGGCACGCTGGCAGGTTGCTCTGCATCCCTGATGCGTTGTCACGGGCCCCTGTCAGCCACCCGATGCCAGAGGATGAGTTAGCATGTGCCGACGGCACGGTTCACCTCAGATTCCTCGTGACTGTCAACGCCGCCGCCGCCGACGTCAACTCTCCTTCACAGGACGCAGACAGGATTCTCCAGGAACTCCGAGACGCAGCCAGAGCGGATCCTGTGTACATCCGCCTGCGTGAGTGCGTTACTTCGGGTTTCCCCACCAACTGCTACGATCTGCACAACTCTCTACTCCCATTTTGGAAACTCCGAGACTACCTGTCAGCAGATGGTGAACTAGTCCTGTACGGAGCGAGGGTTGTGGTTCCTGAAGCCCTCCGCCGCTGCACCTTGGCACGCCTGCATGATAGTCACAGAGGCGTGGAGGCCACTAAGCGTAGGGCGCGACAGGCTGTCTTTTGGCCTGGCATCAACTCGGACATCGCCAACACAGTTCAAGCTTGTGAGCCGTGTCAGGTCTTACAGCCTAGTCAGCAGCAGGAACCCATGATCAACGACGACAACCCAACTAGGCCTTTCGAGTCTGTTTTAGCCGACTTCTTCGCTGTGGCGGGGAAATCCTTCCTCGTGGTAACAGACCGACTCTCAGGCTGGCCGGTTGTCGTACCCTGCAAAGGAGATACTACCGCTTCAAACACCATCAGGATCTTCTGCCGCTACTTCAGGGAAGTTGGTGTACCCCTCCGCCTACGTACAGATGGAGGCCCACAGTTTACTAGCCGTGAGTTCCGGGACTTCATGGAGCGTTGGGGAGTCAATCACTTGGTCTCTTCCCCACACTACCCACAATCCAACGGTCATGCCGAGTCTGCCGTCAAGTCCGTCAAACACCTCATACTGAAGACGGCTCCCTCAGGCAACATCGACTGTGAGGACTTTGACCGTGGACTGTTGGAGCTCCGCAACACCCCAAACTTGACAGGCCGCTCCCCGGCACAAATCTTGTATGGCCACCCACTACGGTCTTGTGTCCCTGCTCATCCCCAGTCCTTTGCAGCAGAGTGGCAAGCCAAGGCCGAGGACTGTGACCGCCGTGCAGCCGCCCACACTGCGCTGGTGCAGAGAAACTATGACCAGCACGCACGCCCCCTTCCCAGGTTGAGAGTCGGCACCACAGTGCGGATCCAAGACCCGACTTCTCACCGCTGGGATAAGGTTTGGGTCGTCATGGGCTGCGGCAGGTCCAGGGATTATGAGGTTCGTCTCCCCAGTGGTAAGATATATTGGCGGAACCGTCGCTTCCTCCGCCCAGTGAATTCCCCTGGTGTTGAACCCCTCCCCCATAACCCTCAGATCCCTGTGTCTTGCACGGACCCAGAAAGAGAGTCCTTCACTTCCCCCATGGCTCCACGTAGGTCTGAAAGGCTCCTAGAAAAAGAGTCAGCTCGACAACGTCTTGCGAGCTTGAAAGGGGAGGGAGGTGTTGATATAGGTTAAGTGCACACAACATATATACAGAGTGTACACATGCCTTAATCATATTGCAACATACACACATGTACTTTCAGGGCAATACTATCATTGTTTTATATCCCATGATAATATACCGTACTCTGTAGTATCGGCAGCGTTGCACCAAATATATCCGGCACCGCTGCACATGTTTTCATCAGTAACATCCGGTCGGCACTCATCATAGCAGTGCCTCCCAGCTCTCTGTATATCTTTGGCTAATAAGAACCTATAAACTTATCTCTGGACTTTTATTCTACATCCTTGTGCAAGAAAGGATTATCAAGGTTGTTGTAGCTTCACATGACAACCATACACATACAGTATTCTCATCGTCCAGATATTACTGTTTCATAATCATCAGCCAACTTAAAATAGCCCTATGTAATATTTAATTATCACTAGAACAATACACTATGTGACTATATCATGTAGAAAGTCTTCTGGAGAAATAGGGCAAATTTTTTAAACAATTCATGATAAACTAAAGCACAAATGTATGCTAGAATAGTATTGACAAATCCCTCGATAGTCACCAGACACTAAACACTTGTATGTCACTAGAAAACATATGTTGAAGTGTCTAGAATAATCTTTAACAATCGAAAAATCTCTACAATTCCTTAAAATAGGGAACATAACTTGAATATCGCTAGAATTCATCACATCTTGATGTCGCTAGATGGAAGTGATGGAAGTAATTCGCTGGATCTAGCGTACGTAGCCGCTACATTGGCAACATCGTACCAAGACCATTCCTTCTGTTATAATGAACACGGTCAGATTTCGAAACTCTTACAATTATTTCAAAATTTAGAGATCATCAGATTGGTTTGGAAGTCGATGTACACAATTTCAGTTCCATTAGTTTAAAAAACATTCACATACTATGGTACTTAGAGGGGTTAATAAAGAAGCATTCCTTTCCCCGACATCGTACAAGCAAACGCAAGCTGTTGTTATTTGTTTTTGTTTTAAGAACGTCAACAAACGCTTCGTATATTTTGGTTTGGTGAAATTTTTGGGGTTCCTAGTTATATATTAGAACATATATATATTTTGCACACTCTTATAAGTATAAACATTTACTTACTAACCCTTGTCTATCGGGGCCCGACTTAAGTCCGTATCGAAAAATTTGGACTATGTGACGGGGCCCGACTTAAGTCTGAGTGCAATTTTGGCGCAATATTGCTCTGAGGGAGAGAAGAGTGACGGCAGGAGCATGGGTTACCTCATAACCGCTCGCCACGGCCGCCGTGGACCAACTGAGATGTACTCCACTTACATCCACCCTCACTCCCTCGCTACATACGTAATTATATAAAGAAATTACTGTATTTTAGCGATTTTGCCCTTCGGTTGCACGATCGTTGCAAAAACAAACCAGTGATCGTAGAAGGATGGTTCGGATGTCATTGGAAAGCTCAATTTACGCCCTTTCAGGGATACATACTTGTATTACGCTCTGGGTCTTGTTTATGCATGAAAAAGAGCACGGAAACAACCCCATTTATGGTAAAAAGAAAACGCTGGGCGGCACAGTGAAATATACTCCACCACCCGCTCTTAAGGTGTTAAAGAGGAAATACACAAAAGACCAATTTCGAATGATCGTGAATTACTTTACTTTGGCGTATGTTTGGGCTAATTTAAGACTACATTTAGATAGATAGATTTTTTAACACTCGCCAATAAAATATGATGACTTAGTAACATCCGTAACATCAGTAACATCCGGTCGGCACTCATCATAGCAGTGCCTCCCAGCTCTCTGTATATCTTTGGCTAATAAGAACCTATAAACTTATCTCTGGACTTTTATTCTACATCCTTGTGCAAGAAAGGATTATCAAGGTTGTTGTAGCTTCACATGACAACCATACACATACAGTATTCTCATCGTCCAGATATTACTGTTTCATAATCATCAGCCAACTTAAAATAGCCCTATGTAATATTTAATTATCACTAGAACAATACACTATGTGACTATATCATGTAGAAAGTCTTCTGGAGAAATAGGGCAAATTTTTTAAACAATTCATGATAAACTAAAGCACAAATGTATGCTAGAATAGTATTGACAAATCCCTCGATAGTCACCAGACACTAAACACTTGTATGTCACTAGAAAACATATGTTGAAGTGTCTAGAATAATCTTTAACAATCGAAAAATCTCTACAATTCCTTAAAATAGGGAACATAACTTGAATATCGCTAGAATTCATCACATCTTGATGTCGCTAGATGGAAGTGATGGAAGTAATTCGCTGGATCTAGCGTACGTAGCCGCTACATTGGCAACATCGTACCAAGACCATTCCTTCTGTTATAATGAACACGGTCAGATTTCGAAACTCTTACAATTATTTCAAAATTTAGAGATCATCAGATTGGTTTGGAAGTCGATGTACACAATTTCAGTTCCATTAGTTTAAAAAACATTCACATACTATGGTACTTAGAGGGGTTAATAAAGAAGCATTCCTTTCCCCGACATCGTACAAGCAAACGCAAGCTGTTGTTATTTGTTTTTGTTTTAAGAACGTCAACAAACGCTTCGTATATTTTGGTTTGGTGAAATTTTTGGGGTTCCTAGTTATATATTAGAACATATATATATTTTGCACACTCTTATAAGTATAAACATTTACTTACTAACCCTTGTCTATCGGGGCCCGACTTAAGTCCGTATCGAAAAATTTGGACTATGTGACGGGGCCCGACTTAAGTCTGAGTGCAATTTTGGCGCAATATTGGCTCTGAGGGAGAGACGAGTGACGGCAGGAGCATGGGTTACCTCATAACCGCTCGCCACGGCCGCCGTGGACCAACTGAGATGTACTCCACTTACATCCACCCTCACTCCCTCGCTACATACGTAATTATATAAAGAAATTACTGTATTTTAGCGATTTTGCCCTTCGGTTGCACGATCGTTGCAAAACAACCAGTGATCGTAGAAGGATGGTTCGGATGTCATTGGAAAGCTCAATTTACGCCCTTTCAGGGATACATACTTGTATTACGCTCTGGGTCTTGTTTATGCATGAAAAAGAGCACGGAAACAACCCCATTTATGGTAAAAAGAAAACGCTGGGCGGCACAGTGAAATATACTCCACCACCCGCTCTTAAGGTGTTAAAGAGGAAATACACAAAAGACCAATTTCGAATGATCGTGAATTACTTTACTTTGGCGTATGTTTGGGCTAATTTAAGACTACATTTAGATAGATAGATTTTTTAACACTCGCCAATAAAATATGATGACTTGCTTACAGATATATACTTGAAGCCCGAATCGGATTGACTTCAAACCAGTTCTTCACTTCCTCAAACCTGTGGAAGAGCAGGCCCCAACGCACATTTACACTGTTATTTATTCCTTTGTGCTAACTTTAAGATTTAATGTTTTAAATTTTTTTTATATCTTGTTGGATTCGTGAAAATATTCGCATGTTTGCAAATAGCTATGAATGGAAATGCGAATACGAATACGAATATTGCAAAACATAGCGAATATTCGCACATACGAATACGAAACGAATATTCGGTCCATCTCTTTGAAGTTTGTACTCCTTTGTATGATGGAGAATAGAAGAGAGGACAGTCAGAAAAAGCGATGGAAATAAGGGAGGAAAACAATGTGTGAAATGTATGAAGGCAAACCAAACAAACCAAAACAAAAATAGTGGGAAAAATATCTATGGAAGCGAGAGAGAACCAAAAATATATACTGGAAATAAAAATATAAAGAGACATAGGGGATTAAGAAGAAACGCGAGGACAGTGCAAGTAACCTAAGGAAGTGAGAGAAAGCAAAAATATATATGAAACAAGCAAAACGACATATAAAGGATTGAAAATAAGAACTAGGGAGAGAGAGAGAGATAATAATAGGAAAGAGGAAGAAGCATCATCTATATTTCTCGAGTTCCCTTGCCGAGTGTAGAGGGGAGGGGACATGAAGTGGACAGGCGGAAGTGGGCCAAGGTGAGGACAGAGTTAAACGTGAAAAATGAGCGAGTTAGAGGTAAATAAAAACAGAGCATAGAAAACGATAGAAAGTGAGACAAACGGTAAAATAACAATTGAGAGAGGGGGAAGTTGAGAACATTAAATTATGAATACGCGATAAATGTGAGAAAAAAAGAGTGAAGATAATGATAAAAAGTGAGGATAAAAAGATGAATTATCGAGGAAAAGTGAGAACAAAGTGAAGACTATTGAGAAAAAGAGCGAAGAATACGATACAGAGTGACGAAAACGATAAAAATAAGAGCGAAGAGAGAGGGGAAACTGAAGGTAATAAGATTAATACACAAGGAAATATTAGAAAATTGCGTGAAGATGCTTGACAGAAAGAGCGAAGAAAATTATACAAAGTGAGGAAAACGGTACAATAACAGCAGAATGAGGGGAAGTGATAAAACAAAAACATACAGTATTTATACGCGATAACAAATGAGAAGAGAAGTGAACCGGGATGTCAAACCGGAGCATTATGTTTTTGAAGACTCGAATGAATATGAGCAAGATTACAAGCAAATTAATATGAAATATTATTGTTTTGGCCATTTTATCACTCCCAAAGTCTTAATTTGAACTGTAAACCATAATATTATCTTTAAATATCCAATAAGAAAAACTGAAAATAATGGACTTGGCTTTCGTTTGACACCCTGACTTAGTGAACACATAAGAGGAGGATATTAAAGCAATAAGTATCACTGTAGGTGTGATTGTGTGAATTGGTGGTGTAGTCGGTTTGGTGTTGGACCTCTACCCAACCGCGGTGGTCGAGTGGATAGCACGCTTACGTATGAATGTGCTTAACCTGAGTTCGATCCCAGTCAAGGCGGACATATTTAGTGAGTGTGGTAATACGTCCTAGCGTATTTCACGTGATCGCACCCAGTCGGGAAACACCTCGATGACGTATACAGACTAATAGTAATAACACACATACAAAAGCCATTCCAACAGCTTCCTCTCTCTGCAACACCCCTTCTCCCCTCTCAACACTCTTCGGAAAGTAGATACGAGGTGCCGTTGGAAAGGCTTATTCCTCGATACCTTCACCTGACCTGACCTACCCTACAGGTACGGGTTCGAAGCCCAGCCTGGGCTTACGTCAAATATGTTAAAGAATATTATCTAATGTTGTTTCATAAAGATTAAAGTATTGTTTTCGTATTTCACAAACCCATGGGATGAGTTTGATTAGAGAACAGATGCAGTGATCTAGAAAATAAACCAATCAGATTTAGAATAAAAAAAATAAAAAAAAATAAAACAGTGTAGGAGTAACTGGAATGATTGCTGTATTACAATGTATTTATTTATTTATTTCACTCCCAACACCAAAAACATCCCAATGAAATTAATGAAAGCGTGTCATCCTAACGGGATTCGAACCTGGGTTACCACATACAAATCTTAAACACTCTAACCATTACACCATCAAGACAGTTAAAGGTTAAGCATATGTCTAAGATTTTATATCCACTTAAGAGAATACTTGATATCAAGCTAAGCATGTACTCAGACCCAACTGTAGGAGGCTGTAGGCACCAGCCGAACAGGGCAGTACTCCCGGGGAGTGCTAGGTGGCTGATAAGGAGAACTGGAACTCCTGTTTCACCACCTGGCCTCTCTAGCTGATCCTTTCTGTGCCTCATCAAAATTTAGGGCAATCCCAGCCTGCCCTTCAAAACACCTTCTCCACCTATCAGTACATTATATTACAAACACCTTACATACTACACTATCTTTTCTAACAAGAAAAATTATGACACGATCACGACCGGCACCGACCTCGGAGTCCCCAGTGTGTGTGTGTGAGGGGGGGGGGGGGGGGGGAAGAAATTACCCCATCAGTTTGACCCCTGGAAACGACTCCCCTAAATGCCTTGGACCACTACCTTCTACTCTTACTATAGATGTCTGCAACATTCGTGGCCTTTCCTCTAACTTCCACTCTGTGGAACACCACCTCTCTTCTGCCAACACTGATTGTCTGGGACTACTGACAGCAAACCCTTCTCTGTATCCTCCTACTATCTCTATCCTCAGTTTCAAGCCAAAGGTGGATGTTGCGTACATGTGCGCAACAATCTTGCTTTCTCTTGTGTTCCCAACTTAGACTCTTCTGAGTTCTCAACTCTCTGGCTAAAGCTTTTTTGCCACTCTCAAACTAAATATATCTGCGCTGTTTATCTCTCCCATAATTCTAATGACTATCCAAATTCTTTGACTATCTAACTTCTAAATAGAACACATTCTATCCATCTCTCCTTTTGTAGGAATCTCCATACTAGGAGATTTCAACGTTCACCACCACCAATGGCTCTCCTCTGTTTCCACTGACCAATCTAGTGAACAAGCCTACATCTTTTCTATCCTAAATGACCTAGAGCAGCTAGTCCAGCAACTCACTCGTATCTCGGACTACTTCGGAGATTGGCCCAACATTCTTGACTTATTTCTAACCTTTAACCCTTCTGCTTATACTATAAATCTGTTCTCTCCTTTGGGCTCCTCCGACCATAAATAAATATCTGTCACGTGTCCTATCTCTCCGGTACGGCCACCCGATCCTCCCAACCAGCGGCGCTTGTGGCACTTTGGCGCTGCCGACTGGGAGGCTCTTCGGCAGTACTTCTTTGATTACCCATGGAATGACTTTTGCTTCCATAGCCGGGGACCCTCGGAGAGTACTGAACGCATTACCGAGGTAATCCTCTCGGGCATGGAAGCATACATTCCATTTTCTTTCTCTCAGTCTAATGCAAACAAATCTTGGTTTAATACTACTTGTTCTACTGCTGTTTGCAACAAGGAGGAAGCATTTAAACGGTAACGACGCAATAAAACTCACGAATCTCATTCTTCCTATGTTTCTGCCCGAAATCAAGCCAAATCTGTTCTTCGATTTGCCAAACACTCTTTCATCAATAATAAATGCACTTAATTATCCAACTCTAGCTCTTCCCAAGCTTTCTAGCATCTAGCCAAAAATCTCTCCAACAACTTTTCGTCCTTGTCTTTCCCTCCCATTTTCCACTCTGATGGCACAACCATCACTTCTTCCTCTGACAAAGCTGAACTTTGTACTCAAACTTTTACTAGAAACTCCATTTTGGATGATTCCGGTGATATTCCTCCCTTTCCACCCCCCTCTCTCCTACTTGTGCCAAATATCCTAATATCTTTATAAGAAGTACTTTCTACCCTCTCTGGGCTTAATACTAAGAAGACGTACGGTCTGGAAGGTGTTCCTCCTGTTGTTCTCAAAAACTGTGCTTCCGTGCTGACTCCCTGCCTAGGCAAACTCTTTCGGATCTGTCTCTCCTCTAACGTCTTCACTTTATGCTGGAAGTTTGCTCTCATTCAGCCTGTCCCAAAGAAGGGTGTGCACTCTCAACCCTCCAACTATCGTCCAATTGCTCTCATCTCTTGTATCGCTTAAGTTTTTTAAACTATTCTTGCTTCCAAATTTCTTAAGCATTTCTCTTCTCACAATCTACTCTCAGATTGTCAGTATGGCTTTCTTAAGGGTCGCTCTACTGTTGATCTTCTTTCATATCTTACTAACTCTTGGTCATCCTCCTTTCGGAACTTCGGTGAGACCTTTTCTGTTGCACTAGACATGTCGAAGGCCTTCGATAGAGTCTGGCACAAATCTTTAATTTCTAAACTACCCTCCTTCGGTTTCTATCCCTCCATCTGTGCCTATGTCTCTAATTTCCTTTCCGGCCATTCCATAGCTGCGGTTGTGGACGGCCATCGTTCACTTCCTCATCCTATTAACTCCGGTGCTCCCCAGGGCTCTGTCCTATCTCTCATTCTCTTTCTAATTTTCATAAATGATCTTCTCAAGTGTACCTACAGTCCCATCCATTCCTATGCAGACGATTCTACCTTACACTACTCAATTAGTTTTTCTGAACGCCCCAGCCAGCAATCCCTCAAATACAAACGTAATGAAGCCATGCAACACTTATCTTCTGATCTAACTACTATTTCCAATTGGGGCAGAGAAAACCTTGTTACCTTTAATGCTTCCAAAACCCAATTTATTTATCTTACTACTTCGGAACTTCCAGTGGACTATCCCTTACACTTCAACAATACAAAGATCAATCTTTCATCTTCCTTCAATATTCTCGGTGTTTCCTTTTCATCTGCTCTCACCCTGAAGGACCATATTACCAGTCTTGCTAACGCAGCCTCCCAGAAGATGGGTGTTGTCAACCGCCTCAGGGGGTTCTTTACCCCTGCGCAGCTTCTGGCTCTGTACAGGGGCACAGTGCATCCTTGTATTGAGTATTGTTTACATGTGTGGGGAGGATCCTCTCACATACCACTCCTAGACAAAGTAGAAAGGAAAGCCTTTCGTATCATTAACTCCCGTCCACTCACCAACTCTCTGGAATCTCTCTCTCTTCGCCGCAATGTTGCATCTCTTTCGCTTTTCTATCGCTACTACAATCATTATTTGTGTTCTACAGAGCTTTCCCAGGGTATACCACCTCTTCTAAGTAGGGGAACATAGTAGCCGTCTTGCAACACAATCCCGCCCCTACTCTGTGCAACTCTCCAATCAAAGAATGAAACGCTATTCTCAGACTTTCTTCTATTCAACTGCTGAGCTCTGGAACTCTCTCCCAGAATCAGTCTTTCCCTCTTCCTATGACTTAAATTGCTTCAAACTCCGTGTGTCCAGGCATTTTGACTCGAACGTCCCTTGATTTTGGCCCTGTCACTCTTTCAACTCTTGGGGAGCCACCCGCTACAGGCAGTTCTGCCTTTTGTCTCCCTCACTCACATAGACAAAAAAAAAATGCACACTGAATAGTGTAATGTTTGAGTGAAAGGAAAGACCAGTTTATGGGGCACATATCTCTAAGGACCGCTAAGAGAAGCAAAATAACATAAACTAAGGAACCAAAAAAACAAAATCATAAACATTGACACTACTGTTACACGAAAACGAAATTAGTTTAATTCTATGAAAGATAAAGCAAAATCAAACACAAGACGATAGAAAACAGACAGTATAAATACAACAACAACCCAAGAAAGAAGGATATGGTGACACTGCTACAAACACGTAAGTGGAAATGTTATTTATGTATCTATATATTGACTATTTTTGCTTAGCTTCCTACTCAAACCTCCATAAAGCTTTACGTCTTTTTAACTTTATTCTAGCTACTATTAGAAAATGTTATTCAGTTTTAAAAGGGCCTTCAGCAATTACCAGACTTCGAACTATCTCTCTTAACCCTTGTTACTACCTCAGATCCGTCGTAAACTACACAAACTCGTCTAAATATATCAAGAATATAATTAAAAAGACGTCGCCGGTACAGAAGGGAATAAACACGAAATATCTTAATATTGACAACAAAATGGGATGAAAGTATTAGAATTGACTAACTAATGGGGTGAACATCTTAAAATACAACAAATAATGGGGCTAATAAAACCTTTAAAAAAGGAGAGGGGAAGGGGGGGGGGGGGTGGAGGGGGGCTGACAGAAAATTGGCAGGACTGATACACTGTAAATGTTTTGAAAGTATAATTAGAAAACAACATCGTGAGGAGAATAGTTTAAAACGTAGTAAGACAAACAATAAAAGCAAAAGCACAAATGAAAAACTCTAGAAAGTTGTCCGCACACAAACACTAACAAACTCGAGGAAAATAATAACACTAACAAAAAACAAAAAATATTAACATGAAAGAAAACGGCAGAAAAATGAAAACGAAAAATCGAAAACGAAAAACAAACGTAGGGGAGACTGGTTTAAAACTTGACAATTCAATTTCCCGCCTTGTTCCGTCCATTGAGAAAGTTTTAGTGTGTCAATCAGTGCGGCGTGCTGAAGTGCCAGGATACAACTTTAGTCCTTTTTGTCTCGAGGGGGGTCTTTTTGACCTTCCCTCTGTGTGTGTGTATGTGTGTGTGTGTGTGTGTGTGTGTGTGTGTGTGTGTGTGTGTGAGTGTGTGTGTGTGAGAGAGAGAGAGAGAGAGAGTCAACATATTTACATCAATGGTATTGCAGATACAAGAACGTCTTGTACCTAATAGAAGTTACTCAGCAAAACCTCCTGACCAACCTTGGTTTGGAGCGCAATGCAAAGCTGCAAATGAATAAAACATATCAGTATTGGCTAAGATACAAAAAGAGGTCCACACGCCGCAACATAATACTACATAAAAAGGGTACACAGCGCATGGAACAAGTGCAACACTGGGCAATCCAGCAATTTTAAACAAGCTTAGTTTAAAAGCTAACCCAAGAGGAAGAAACATGGGTATTCACAATGGTGGAGTATAATCAAGGTAAAACAAGGTACCTTAAGAGAAGATAATATTCCACCTTTTGTCCTTCCAACTGGTTCCATGGCAACAACTACACTAAACAAAGTTAATGCTCTGGGCAATCACTTTGCTAATAAGATGAGTATGCCAAACTCTCAACAAAAACCACCACAGATACCTGCACTTCTAAGGAGAAGGTAAGGAGAGTACAAACAACATAACAAGTCAAGAATCTTCTCCATGAACTAGATGACAAAAAAGCAGTAGAACCTGATGGAATCAGCTCTCACATACTAAAAGCAGTAGAACCTGATGGAATCAACTCTCACATACTAAAAGCAGTAGAACCTGATGGAATCAGCTCTCACATACTAAAAGCAGTAGAACCTGATGGAATCAACTCTCACATACTAAAAGCAGTAGAACCTGATGGAATCAACTCTCACATACTAAAAGCAGTAGAACCTGATGGAATCAACTCTCACATACTAAAAGCAGTAGAACCTGATGGAATCAGCTCTCACATACTAAAAGCAGTAGAACCTGATGGAATCAGCTCTCACATACTAAAAGTAGAACCTGATGGAATCAACTCTCACATACTAAAAGCAGTAGAACCTGATGGAATCAACTCTCACATACTAAAAGCAGTAGAACCTGATGGAATCAACTCTCACATACTAAAAGCAGTAGAACCTGATGGAATCAGCTCTCACATACTAAAAGCAGTAGAACCTGATGGAATCAACTCTCACATACTAAAAGCAGTAGAACCTGATGGAATCAGCTCTCACATACTAAAAACAGTAGAACCTGATGGAATCAACTCTCACATACTAAAAGCAGTAGAACCTGATGGAATCAACTCTCACATACTAAAAGCAGTAGAACCTGATGGAATCAGCTCTCACATACTAAAAGCAGTAGAACCTGATGGAATCAGCTCTCACATACTAAAAGCAGTAGAACCTGATGGAATCAACTCTCACATACTAAAAGCAGTAGAACCTGATGGAATCAACTCACATACTAAAAGCAGTAGAACCTGATGGAATCAGCTCTCACATACTAAAAGCAGTAGAACCTGATGGAATCAACTCTCACATACTAAAAGCAGTAGAACCTGATGGAATCAGCTCTCACATACTAAAAACAGTAGAACCTGATGGAATCAACTCTCACATACTAAAAGCAGTAGAACCTGATGGAATCAACTCTCACATACTAAAAGCAGTAGAACCTGATGGAATCAACTCTCACATACTAAAAGCAGTAGAACCTGATGGAATCAACTCTCACATACTAAAAGCAGTAGAACCTGATGGAATCAACTCTCACATACTAAAAGCAGTAGAACCTGATGGAATCAGCTCTCACATACTAAAAGCAGTAGAACCTGATGGAATCAACTCTCACATACTAAAAGCAGTAGAACCTGATGGAATCAGCTCTCACATACTAAAAGCAGTAGAACCTGATGGAATCAGCTCTCACATACTAAAAGCAGTAGAACCTGATGGAATCAACTCTCACATAGGACCAATTCTCTTTCTAATTTACATCAACGACATAGATGAGGGTCTCACCTGCACAATCTCAAAATTTGCTGACGATACAAAAATTGCAAATAGCGTACTCTCAAAAGAACAAGTTGACGATATGCAACACAATCTAGATAAATTGTCATGTTGGGCCCAAATTTGGCAAATGAGTTTCAATGCGGATAAATGTAAAGTACTACATGTCGGATACCTAAATGAGAAAGCAAACTATTCGATGAATGGCACTCAGCTTAAGAATGTAAACAGAGAAACTGATCTGGGAGTAACAATATCGAGTAATCTAAAACCGAGTCAACAATGTTCAGAAGTTGTTAAGAAGGCAAACAAAATAATTGGCTTTATAGGCAGGTCATTTGAGCATAAATCCAAAGAAGTTATCCTAACCCTTTACAATTCCTTAGTCCGCCCTCTTCTGGAATACTGCGTTCAATCCTGGTGCCCTTATTACCAAAAAGATATAAACAAGCTAGAACGAGTTCAACGTAGTGTTACCAAAATGATACCTAGCCTAAAGAACAAACCATACGAAGAGCGTCTTAGAGAATTAAATCTATTTCCTTTAACCCAGCGCAGATTAAGAGGCGACTTAATTCAAGTGTTCAAAATCACCAAAGGCATCGACAATATGAACTGTAGTAAGTACTTCACTATCGACCAATCTAATTACACGCGGGGAAACGGTTGCAAAATTAATGGTAAATCTTTTAACTCGCACGAATCTAAGAATTTCTTCTTCAATCGAGTTGTCAACTTGTGGAATGGGCTTCCCCGAGACGTTATAGACTGCAGCACCGTTGATTCATTTAAATTCCGCTTAGACAAATATCTCGCATCAAACCCGCGACTGACTGCGTTTGTAAATGAATAACTTTATCCTCCCCTCAGTTACTAACCCATATGTCCCCTACTAACTTCCTAGTCCTGCCACGTTAGTGGCAGGGCAGTAGTTCCCTTTCCAATGTTCCCTTACCCACTCTAAACCACTGTTTGGACACTTGATCCTCAGTGTTTTGGAGGACAAGCAGCCTAGAAGGGTCACTAGATCTGTTGTTGCTTGATTTCCTTTGTACTCCTTTGTACATACTAAAAGCAGTAGAACCTGATGGAATCAACTCTCACATACTAAAAGCAGTAGAACCTGATGGAATCAGCTCTCACATACTAAAAGCAGTAGAACCTGATGGAATCAGCTCTCACATACTAAAAGCAGTAGAACCTGATGGAATCAACTCTCACATACTAAAAGCAGTAGAACCTGATGGAATCAGAACCTGATGGAATCAGCTCTCACATACTAAAAGCAGTAGAACCTGATGGAATCAACTCTCACATACTAAAAGCAGTAGAACCTGATGGAATCAACTCTCACATACTAAAAGCAGTAGAACCTGATGGAATCAACTCTCACATACTAAAAGCAGTAGAACCTGATGGAATCAGCTCTCACATACTAAAAGCAGTAGAACCTGATGGAATCAACTCTCACATACTAAAAGCAGTAGAACCTGATGGAATCAACTCTCACATACTAAAAGCAGTAGAACCTGATGGAATCAGCTCCCACATACTAAAAGCAGTAGAACCTGATGGAATCAACTCTCACATACTAAAAGCAGTAGAACCTGAAGGAATCAGCTCTCACATACTAAAAGGATGGGCACCAGAACTAGCAATTCCTCTTTCAATAATATTTAAATAATGAAGCAAGTATCAAGTATAAACGAATGAATCAAGGATCAAACAAACACCTGTCAACCACCACCCACCTAGCTCTCCTGACTATCGTTGAGGAGTCTTAAGCCGACTTCAACTCAACAGGTTTTTATTATTGTGACAGTGCTCGTGCTAAGCGGAGAAATAATACCCAGGTTGGCAACACAGCCTACCTGCGGCGCACTGTAACACAAAGTCTATTTTGTCCAGCCTATCAGTTTGCCTGGGCCGAAGTAATCCTCCCTGTAACTGAAGACTATTGAAGTCCTCCACCCTCTACTTCGAACCAAGCATCCCCAATAGACTGGACCCCTAGCTAAAATAATGTACATACAAGAAATAATGATCGGTTGGTAATGAACACACTTCACTGCAGGAATAAAATAAAAAAGCTAAAAAGTATTAAGTCTAGCTATTATGCCAGCGAGGAATAATTCTCTTACCCCTCCACCAGTACCCAAGTATACTGGCTACCTTAACAAGGCCAAGGTTGCGGTTCTAGTTAAACACAGAAGAGAAGAAACATATATGAAAAAACACAGTACAAATGCAGTCACAATACGAGGAATAAACCAACCACACACACCCCTTAGAATCCGTCTGATGTTACGTTAATATGCCAATGAATAATTATATGCCAAGAAAGATATAATCAAATAAGCAAATGCCAATAAAGAGAAAAGCGAGAAATAGATGTTACTCCCTCGAAACGTAAAAACGGACTGATTAAATATATAAGCAAATAAACAAATACCAGTAAGAGAAAAGCAAGAGGTAGTTGTTACTCCTCTAATAGTTGGACTCGGACTGACTTCGTACAGCCGGAATTTACTAAGGCCGACCAAAAGATGGCGCCACTGTGTCCCAACATGAGTGCTGGTTGTTTTTACAATGTAATTCTTACTTAAATAATGCAACTATGACAAGTAGGGCCACATATGAGTAAACAACTAAATACAAAATGCTTATACAACGCATACAACTATATGCGTATTGTATAAATATACCGGAAAAGCCCATTAATGATAAATGGGTTACATGATTTCGCCACTGTTTAGAACTTGGGAAAATCAAAGAGACCACGTAATTGAAGGAAATCATATGTATTAAAAGCAGGCAATAATATACGGATAATATGGATCACTACCTCACGCCGTATTGAAATTACCTCAAGCGGTATATGATGTATTCACCGTGTGAATATATAACCAAGGCAAAATAATTATTTATGGACATTAATTACCTAAATTACTTACGACTGTGGATCATCGTAACAATATATATATATATATATATATATATATATATATATATGTATATATATATATATATATATATATATATATATATATATATACCGGTATATATATATATATATATATATATATATATATATATATATATATATATATATATTATATATATATATATTTTTTTTTTTTTTTTTTTTTTTTTCACTTCCTCTTCCAGATTTGGAAAAATTTGGATATCATTCACCAGCTACAACATAACAGAGAAAAAAATACGGGATAGGGTGGGGGGGATTTGTGCTTGTGCGTGTGCAACAAATTGAAATACTGTACTTAATCAGTGTTACAATCGTATATCCCCTTTCTTTATATCTATCTAATCACCAAACTATCTCTATTGTGTATCTAGTATATATATTTTGTCTATCTATTTAATTACCTACAGTATTATAGTTGACCACCTATTTATCCCTTTCGTGTATATTTCATCGATCATTTTATGTTTCTATCAAACCATATATTTATCTGTTGTATCTATCAAACCACCAACTTTTGTTCTACCTATCTATCTATCTATCTATTTATACATGTGTTTATGTTTTTTGCCTCTATATCTATCTTTTATTGTTTCTATCTAGCCATTTACGTATCTCTTTCTCCCCCCCAGCTATGACGCGAGATCTGGGGACTTTTGGCGCGAGGGGAATTCCAAGATTCGAGACAACCGCTACGATGGCCGGGTGTCGCTCAACCTCACTCGGTCCCAACACGTGCACCTCAACCTGGATCGGGTAACCCTTAAGGACCGAGGCGACTATACCTGCCGGGTCGACTTCCTCAGCTCTCCCTCCCTCACCTCTATAGTAAAACTCCACGTCTATGGTTAGTGCTATACTCTATATTGAACATATAAAAACATATACATAATTTTATAAAGTTGTAGGTTTCCTTTGCATAGGATCAAATTTCAGCTGGAATTTAACACGTACTGGTTCAGTCCCTTATATAAATACGTGGAACCTGCAAGTTTTTCTCTGTGGAATTATACCTGACTGGATTGATTTTTGAATGGAACTTGCTTATCAGTAAATAATGTATATATATATATATATATATATATTTTTATGAATAGAACAACATGTTTAAAAGTTCTTTACTTCTATACTTTTAAATAGATGAGGTCCATGCATTTTTATGAGTGACTATACATATACAAATATAGAGAAGTATATTACGAACAATTCACTATCGTCGGAATAACTGAAGCATACACACACACTCACATACACACACACACACTCTCAAACACACCCCCTCAGACACACCGTCAGGTAGCCTACTGTACACCCGCTCGCACTTACGCACACACACACACACACATCACATCACACAAAGACACACACCAGTAAGAGGACACAAGAGTATAAATATATTAATAGAACCCACAATATCAAATACTAGAACTATCCGACATTGGTGTGCGCAGTTCTATTCAGACACACACAGTCCCTTTAAGTCGTCTGTTACGATCACAGACACGTACACAAGCCCACGCACGCTCACATACACGAACACACTCACTCTCAAACAGACACACACACTTATAAACACACACAGACTCACACTTACATATACACACTAGGAAACTTTACCTATCCCTCACACACACAGACACACACTCACACATACAAACTCACACCTACATACACACACTAGGAATCCTTATCTATCCCATAAAACACACACACACACACACACATACAGACACACAGAAACACACAAACAGACTCACACCTACATACACACACTATGATTCCTTATATATCCCACTCACACACAATCACACACATGCACACACACACACAAACACCAGGAAAGTACTGTACACCAGCTTTCACTTATGCACACACACAAGCGCGCGCACACACACACACACACACACACACTTACAAACACACATAATCACACCTACGATTTTTTTTTTTTTTTTTATTAAGGTGACAGTTACAAAGTGGTGTACAATCTATCTTATTCTAGTTACATTGTAGTTTATCTTATTGTACCAGTACCTCCCTGCAATCAACCTAGTTGTTCCCCAATTCGTCCCTCCGCCACGACCATTTCAAAGTCCAAGTCTCTCACTCTTGTCCTCTGTAGCGGGGAGGACCTTGTACCCCTGAGACATAGGAGTGCAGACCTGAGAAGAGAGAAAGAGAGCCGGCATCTCATCCAAGTTATGACTTGGCTTCTATGCTGGCGCTTTTTCTCCGATATTTGTTCAGCTAATCTGGCATAGAAGACACTTGCAGAAGGTCCCATACCACCCGACGATGAGAAGACCAGAGGAGTAAAGCTTCCTTGATCCCTGTTCAAAATTCTTTCTTCATAAGCGCGTTTTTTTCTCACTTTCGTTTCTCAAGTATGCCGCCTTGTGTCCTCGCTCACGATATGTTTGTGCTCTTGGGTTGAAGATTCTGATGTCGAAAAAAGCCCGTTGTCCCCTCGTCCAAAAACCTCGAGCACTTACGTCCACTCTTGCTTCATTTGAAGTATTTGCAGTATTGTGGGCCAAGCGCTGTCCGTCCATAGGCAGAAGTTCCGGTTCGATTCTGACATCATGGCACACCTCGTCCAGCATTTGTGCAGTGATGTCTCGTACTTCATCATGCCGGATACAGATGAATCCTCCTTTCTTACAAGTCATACAGTGGTCTGAGTTGTTTATTTCACCACATGCACATTTCAGCGGCAGGTTCGAAACTGGCCACCCATACCTCAAGGCTACGGCATCATTGAATTCTTGTTTATTTAAGCTGAAGCCTTTCTCCTTTTATTGGTAATGATGTGAGCCAATTTGAAGCCCCCGTGTCTTGTGCCATCTCAACTCTCATTTTCAGTTCTTCCCTACATCTGGTCTTAATTTGTTCTAGGCTATGTTTCTGTCTCTCTTCTCTGCTCTTTGTAATTTCCTGTCTTGCATTTCGTTGTTCCTCTTCGTCCACCTCATCATTTTCATTTTCCTCCCGTATTTTTTCTGTCAGAGACGTAGTAAGTTTAAGGGAATTTTGGTACTCATGTAGTGCCGCCTCCACTGGGTTTATGATCCCCATACCTCCGAACCTTGGCGGAAGAGCTAATAGATCTCTTAGCTCTTGCGTGACATCTTCCATCTCTGTTAGGGCCGGTATGAATGTTCCTCTGATTGCTTCTTCAAGCGGTTGGAGCATCTGTCTAATGCCAGGCACTGTTCTCATAAGAAAGGTCCATCTGTGCTTAACACCATATGTGAAGGCAGTATATGCAGCATGTGGTTCAGATTTCGCAATGTCTGCCAGGGTTTTCGCTTCCTTTACCCACTCCGCTACCTTTTTCCCCACATAGTCTCTCTTGCATTCTTCTGTGCCTATTACTGCTCCCAAATGGCGTTGACCCTCCTTTGTAATCTTCACTCCTGTCCCATCAAAAGTCTGCACCGCTTCTTCATACTTGTTTTCTTTCACTATTAGTACAGATTTACTAGCATTCGGATGGTACCCAATGACTTCGCCCACCGATTGTACTCTCTACCACCATTCTTTGAGATCCCCTATTTTTCCTGCACCTGTGAGGTCATCTGCATACGCCACTTGTTTCACTCGGGTTACCTCATGTTTTATTTTCTGCTGCAGAATTGATAGTGCCAGTGCGTACATTGCCATTGCCACTGGATCTCCTTGCGTTGTTCCTTCATTTGATTTGAGAATTTTCATTTCTTCCTTCTTTGTGCTTCCAACTATATACAGGTTAGCTGGCTCCTTATAAGTATTTTCTATGTACTTTGCGATGCTCGGGCATTTGATCTTGATGTTGTGAATAGCTGCCTCCCTATTAATGGTGTTAAAGGCATTTGTTGCATCCACTAGCAGTACCGCTTCACAATCTTCCTCATGATACACCTTCCCCATGTATTGCTGCTTCTCCTCCGGCTTGCTGTCCTGCACATACTTGTAAGTTGCCCACTGCTCTTTGTACATCTTTTCCAAATACAGACATGATTGCTTTTCCTATAATCCTTCTAAGAACTTCCCAACGCCTACTGGTCGAACTCCTGGATTCTTATTTAAAGGTATCAGGCGACATGCTGTCAGAGCTTCTATGTTCACGCATGGTGATGATGCAAGTTTCTTTGCCAGCATTGCTATTGCTTCACAAAGGTCACCCGCGGCTGAACCAAACTTGTTTTGACTTAGGAAGATCCTCCAAGTCTTAGCATCTACTCCTGATGGACCTGCTCCTCCCTGTGTTTTCAGCGCCTTTCTCCATATGAGGTCTCCAGTTATATTCTCATATATCACAGGTCTGGAAGAACATATTCCCCGTCTAGTTTGGCCTCATCACTTGCTGGTTTTGCTTCTGGGTGTTTCTCCTTCAGCTGGTCCAAGATGCGTCGATTCACTTCGTGCACCCCACTTGAGGCTTCCCCAGTGACCATTCTGACTGCCTGTACCACTTTACCAATCCTCATGCTATTTCCCACTGATCGTGCCATATCATCTGGCTTCCTCTTTCTTCGTTGTTTTGTTTTCAGTCTTTGCTGGATTGCTCGTACTTGGCTAAGAATTTTGTCTAACTCCCCATTTTTCCACCACTCCATTCTCTGTTTCAGCGCTTTAATGTTCTCATTCAGTTTTCCCTTTGGTCTTTTTCTTTGAAGGAACAACTGAGGAATGAAAGAAGCTATCTTGATTGCCATGTGCGCCAAAGGGGCATCCTGAACATACTTTAGGATCATACGTCTGAGTTCCCCCAGCATGTCTTTTGCGGTTTCACAAATCGGTAGTTCAAATTTATTATGTTGCCATTGTATCACTTCTGTATAGATTTCATTCACTAATGTTGTGAGTCCGTCACCAGAATGTCCCATCCATTCTCCACCATTCATGTTTACGTTACGAGGTCGTTCGTTCTGTTCACGATTTTCGATTATTTCTCTCTCATTATCTTCGTTTAGGCCTACACTATTTTAATTATTTTGTTCCACACCTCTGTTGTCTTGCGAATTATTGATTCCTGCGTTTTCTTCTGCAGGCTGCAGTTGTTGATTGTTATTTTCTGCATTTTCTCTAACAGGGTTTGCTTGTACATCTCCATTAACTTCATTGTCTGTTTCACGGTTCATTTGTACTGCATCTCTCACTGCGTTTTGTCTGTCATCAGGATTATTCCTCGACTGGGACCGAGTTAATATCATCTTGTCTTATTATCATAATGTCCTACCTATTCCCTAATACTGAGTCTATCTATCATTTCTTCCTAAGGGACGAGCCTCTGCCCGATAAAGGTGAAAATGTAAACATCCTATGAGTAGCGTTAGAGATAGAAAGAGTAAGATCAGTTATTTAACTCACCTAGTATGATGCAAGGCTACAGAAGATCAGGCTGTATTACAAGACAGTGGGTGCAAAAGAAAATAGAAAAATAAAGTAAAATAAAAGTAGTGTTTAAAAATACGCACAAAGATAAACACGGGGAAAAAAAAAATATATATACAGTATATATATATATATATATATATATATATATATATATTATTAATATAATTATATATATATATATATACGGTTTATATATATATATATAATACAAAACGATTATTGTAGTGAGAAAGGAAATACACTAATTAAGAGAGTAAAATTATTAAAAAGACAAGTGTCAAAATAGTGCTAAGGATTAAAGAAGGATGTTAGAAATCTACTATTAGTTTGAGAAAAAGGTCCTGGTTATCAGTATGCACATAATATATCAGCGAATTATACCTTATTTTAAATAGTATACTTAGTTACTAGTTCGTTAGAGATAACTCTCACATGAAATATACCACTTCAAGTCTGATTTCCTGACTCGGCCATAAATAATATATAACCTTACCTAATATAATCGGCCTGTTTCCTCAAAGCTAAATGAGAAAGCTAAAGAAACCTTGGCAATTTGAGCCGCTTTACATTCTAAATATGCCTAACTTTAAATGGAAACCAGCCAATTATGTCCTAAGATTTAATTATTTTCAAGTCAAAAATATGTACAAAATATTACATCATGTTGCTCATGTAAATTATTAGCATGAGGGACATTGAGGAAAGTGGAAGGAAGAGGGAAGGAGGGAAGAGGGAAGGAGAGGAGAGGGAAGTGAATGTGTGGGAAAGGATGGGGGGGGGGGGAGGAGGGAGGGTTGAATACTTGTTGTCACTGTGTTTCTCTCTCTCTATTATACAGTAGCTACTACTACTCTTACATAAACACACATTTATTTTTAAGCTGCATTGCATCAAAAACTACCACTGACATGTTGTTTTCAATACAAATCTCCCCCATGGATTTAGATAAGAACCATACTTAAATACACTTTTGTTTTGCTTTTATACTGTCAGGTATCATATTACTTTAAGCGAGGGGAGGAGAGGTAGAGAGGGGGGGGGGGGGAGTGTTGTGGTCAGCGAGGTTTATGGCTCCTTCCTCTATTCCCTTACTCCGCCTTTTCGCCTCTGCTGTACTTCGCTGTCTCTCTCCTGCATACTTCCCCCTGCTGCAGTCGTCCTCTCAGCATTAGCGCCATGCAGAATATATCGGTCCACTTTCACACGACCAGCTTCTCCATGCACTGGCGCGATGACAGATGGGATGTGGGTGGGGAAGGGGGGGGGGGAGGGGGGGGGGGGGGGGGGGTGAGGTGGCACACCCTAGGGTGAGTGGTGTTGGCTTGAGACAGTCAAGTGTGGAGGGTATTTTGCCTGGCATCGGCTTGCCCCTCGTCCTTACGCCTCCCTGGCTGCCTGGCACAGCACTCTTCAATTTTTCCGTCTCTTCTTTCACATGTTGTTTGATTTTGGTTAGATAGAACTCCAGAGTTTCACCCAATATCAAATCACCGTAATTTCCCACTCACCCTGTTGTATATTTCACAATTCCATCACCACCCCTTCCCTCACTAACTTGCTGTTCACCACGGAGAGAAAAATCCATACGTCCTCTCCCTTCAAAGACTCGACACAACAACACCTACGACACAACACCTACGAGTACACACACCAGGAAACTTACAATAGTAGGAGTAAGGGTGAAAATCCATTGAGCTCTCTGGCTTAGTGGTATCTCCACTGTTCCTTAACGTATTAAAGTTTTGTCTAGGTGAACGTTGTTTTTCCGATAGGTAGTATTGTTAAGACACTTCCCTGTGTGTGTGTGTGGGTGTGAAATAGTGTGTGTGGGTGTGTGCATGTACATGCTTGTGCACATCTATCTATCTATCTATTGCCTGACGCCGTGATCCCCGAAGGGGTGGCCACGAACGAACCGCCCCCATGCACCTCTGTCCCCAGTCAGTCGACGCCCCTCCCCCAACCCGCACCGCCTTCGTTCATGTAGTTCCTCACTCCATCCTTCCACCTCATATTCGGTCTACCTCTCCCCCTCTGTCCCTCCACCTCGCTCTCGTACACCCTCTTAGTCATTCTCTCGCTTTCCATACGTTCCATATGGCCGAACCATCTCAAGTTGTTCCTTTTCACACTTTCCAGCACATCTACCTCCACACCACACCTCCTTCTTACTTCCTCATTAGTCTGTCTATCCCTCCATGTAACTCCGCACGCCCTCCTTAAGTAATTCATTTCCACTGCTCTCACTCTTGGTCTGAGTCTCTCAACCAACGTCCATGCTTCGCTTCCGTAAGTCAGTGTCGGGATTACCACACTGTCATGCAAGGACTTCTTCACTTCCATACTGACCACCCTATTTCTTGTTACTGCTTTTAGCGTTCCTACAACCCTCTTCCCCTGTTGTACCCTCTCCCGCACCTCTTCATCCATAGTCCCATCTTTACTCAACACACTGCCCAGATACTTAAAAGAGTTGACGATCTCCATAGCCTGACCGTTCAGCTTCACCTCACACTCTGTGACTTCACCCCTTTCGAAGACCATAACCTTGCTCTTCCCCGTATTTACCTTCAAATTCCGTTTTTCGCACACTGTTCCAAACTCATTTACCAGACCCTGCAACTCCCATTCATTATCACTCATCAGAACTGTATCGTCCGCAAACAGCAGTATAGGTAGCTTCCACTCAATTCCCTCCCTTTTCAGCGATACACCAACATCCACTGCTCTTGATAGTATTTCTTTCATAACTCCATCCATATATACAGTAAACAACCACGGGGACATCACACACCCCTGTTTCAAACCAACATTCAGGTCAAAGAACTCGCTCTGCTCACTCTCCACACGTACTGCCGTGTGGCAGTAATGTTCCATTACAGTGATGCGGGGGAGGACACTAAATTAAACCTTCATTATCTTTTTAATGGCTGAAATTTGGAAATTTTGTTATAGAACATTTTATGCTTAGAATACCTTGTTTTATAATTTCCCAAAGTCATGCCCTTTCCTCCTGGGACACCCTGTATATATATATATATATATATATATATATATATATATATATGTATACAGTATATACATATATATATATATATATATATATATATATATATATATATATATATATATATTATATATAGATAGTATATATATATATATTATATATATATATATATAATAATATATATATATATATATATTATATATATATATATATATACTGTATATAGTGTATATAATTATATATATATATATATATATATATACCGTTGACCACCTTAAACGTTTATAAGTGCCTTCTCAGACTTTGCCCCCCCCCCCCCTTTTAAGCTAAACCTACCCCAACTCCCTTTCAAGCAAATGTATATATTTTTCAATAGAAAACAAGTCCTGACCATAAGCTGATTTCTCTTAAATTGCAAGCTTGCAATTATTTGTAAGGTAAGAATCAATATCTGAATGCCGAGAATCGTCTTATAATCACCAAATGAATGGGTTGATACGTCCTTAAATAGACACAATTAGGGAGGATGCATATGCTAGATCCCAATTCCCCTTCATCCTATTTTAGACAATCTTGCGGTGCAAGAGCAACTGCAGTTGGTAGCGGAAATCCATCAAGTTGACATTGTTCTTTATAGCTCTGCGAACAACTTTGGTATTAGTGCTCAATGTCATGGAGGCAGCAGCTTAGGAGGAGTAGTGCATCTACATTTCCGGAGACATCAAAACGCAGCGAAACGATCTACTTAGCGAGTGTAACGCAAATCCAACATATTCATATTGTTAATTTTGGCATTGCAAACAACTTTGGTCTTAGTGTTCAATGTCGTGGGGTGAGCCATTTAGGATGAGTATTTCGTCAAAGGTTCCAGATGACATGACACAAATCAATTCAGTAAAACACAGCCCTCTTCCTAGCGGATTCATGAAAACTAATGGGCCAAAGCAGAGCGAAACAGGGGGAGGTTAAATAAACTCCTCCCCGAAAATAATTTAGGTGTCTGAACTTATTATTTCGCAGTTGTACCTGAACTGTGAGACGAAAGAAAATGGTATAGATCGGTTCCACTCTCGCTCTCTTTATCACACACACACACACACACACACTCATCAATAAACTTGACAGACACCAGTGTGTATGCCAAATCCCTCCTCCCCTAACATGATAACACAACAGAAATATAATCCATCAAAATAAGCAATATAACGAATTCCAACATAACAATCATTAATACATGGACCACCCCCCACCCCCTCCTCCCCATCATCCCCTACAGTACCCAACAACTACAGACCACAATTACGACAGATCACAAACACTCTACACATTATCCTGGGTGGTGAATTCAATGCCAAGACGTCGGCCTAGTTTGTCAATAACCCTGACACAGACAGAGGGCTGTCCCATAACGCCAATCAGACAACCTTTACATCCTTAATGACATCCATCACCATACCCATTTAACCAACCAAGCCCTCTTCTTCCCATCATCTCCAGATATCACCTTTTGTTCCCCAGAACTCGCCCGCACAACGTCCTGGAGGGTGGTCAAAGCCTTAGGTTCTGACCACCTCCCGATCATTATCACCACCAAAACCAGACTCACCCCAGCTGCCCACAGATACACATACACTAACTATAACAAATTCAACTGGGAAGCTTTCACAAATGAGACACAAATGAACAGAACACCCATTACTAACATTAACAATGTTGTTCACACTTTCAACACAATTATCCAAAACGCAGACAAGAAACACATTCCAAAAGGTGACAGAAAAAGACACAACCTCAACTTCACACCAGAAATTCAAAACCTCATCAGACAATGATACACACTAAAACACTCCCCAGCTCCCCACACACAGAACACCGCACAACAAATCCAAGCACTCAACATTAATATTAACAAAACAAAATACTAGAACAACAAACACTAAATTGGAACAATTATTACCTCCAGGCATTATTCACAAAACAGACCCCCAACATTTTTATAAGACACTAAACACTACAACACTAAACAAAACACTAAACACTACACTTTCCAACTGCAACACAACACAATCACATGCCGTAACCACAGCAACAGACTATATACCTTCATACAAACAAGCAAACACTCTCATTAATAATTTCTCTCATGTCAGCCACCTGAACCCCATCATGACGACCGACGTGTCATCCGACGTAAGAGACAATTCCTCACAGAACCTGACTATGCACCTTTCACCTACAACCAGTCAAAGCACATAATCAACAATCTCAAGCACTCACCCGCCTGTTGTCCAGACAACATAAGTAACATATACCTGAGACACCTAGAACCACAAGGCATACAAACATGCACCAACATATCAAACTACAGTTATTCACATAACACAATACCAGATATCTGGAAGCATGGTGTCATCATTATATTCCCCAAACCCAACAAAGACCTCACGCTACCCTCCTCACACCACCCCATCACACTCCTTTGCACCCTTTCCAAAGCCTCAGATGCCTCGTGCTACAACAGACCACACACACTCTACACATTGCTCCAACAAAACATGGCTTCAGGCCCCTACACTCCACAAACACTCTTCTTTCAGACCTTACACAAAGAGCTTTTGATGGCATCAACTCAGCTAGACCATCACACAGATTACTACTTACCACACTCAACATTTGTAAAGCCTTCATTGAAATCCCCCGCCACAACCTAACAAACAAAATCTACACCACAAAGATGCACAACAATACAAAAAGGTGGCTGGCCAACTACCTAGCAGGCAGATATGCACATGTATCATTTGCCGGTCAGTCATCTAACATTAGAAACTTCACAAACGGAGTCCCGCAAGGATCCGTCTTGTCACCCGCAATCTTCAATCTATACATGCATGATATACCCACACCCTACAAACCCCAAATAAATATAGCTTCCTATGCAGAGGACATAGCACTCACATGTACACACCAAAACAGACACAGCAACACATATCCTTCATCAATATATCAACACACTACATGACTGGTGCACTACAAACAGACTCAAATTAGTCCCAGCCAAAACCACTGCAACACTCCTCACAAGCTGGGCAGCCGAATTAAGAAACGCCTCACTCCTCACCATAAACAAAACCCCCTTAACACACACAACACAAAATCCTAGGAGTGACATATGATACTCTAATGACATTCAAACAACATATCACAAACATAAAACATATACTGACACCCTCAGGTCACTGACCCACACACAATTTGGACACAACAAAGAAACTATCACCACAGTATATAAACAATACATAAGATCAGTGATGGAATATTCAAGCCCTGTCTGGGCTTCTAACCTAGCTGAAACACATCACAAGACATTGCAGACCATTCAAAACAAATGAAATCATCACAGGCTGCACAACTACTACACTTACAAATCACCTACATCAAGAAACTAAAGTTCTCAAAGTCAAAGACCACCTGGACATGAGAGGCACTCAATTCCTGGCTGCAGCCTCCACAAACCAACACCATCCACTACACTACATGGCAACTCACCTACAGACACCAATGAATATCAAAACAACACCCAGCACACATTATAACACACACATAATGTCATATCTCCCTCCCTGCCCGCCCCAAACCAGCTTCCAGAAGCACATCCATACTCTTATCTGTCGCCGTTCCACCCAGTCACTAAAATACAACACGCAGCTGAATGCTCTCACTAGGACAGAGTCCACCTGGCCAGGCTGAGACGTGGGCACCATCCAACTCTTCTGAGTTATCAGAAAAGACTGGATGACTCTTCCAGTGACACCTGTCCAGGATGTAACACAGCACCCCATACTATTAAACACGTCATATAAGACTGCATTCCACACATTCACTTATGCCAACAACATAATTTACACTCCTTGAGGGGGGGGGGGGGGGGGGCGCCACATTTCCTACACCATGTATATTGTATACTGTGTATTTCCTACACGTCACATCTACACATTTAGCAGTTTTTAGAGTAATGACATATTTCCTACACATATACTGCATATCTCCTACACAGTTTTTAGTGTAGTGACATATTTCCTACACATATACTGCATATCTCCTACACAGTTTTTAGAGTAATGACATATTTCCTACACATATACTGAATATCTCCTACACAGTTTTTAGTGTAGTGACATATTTCCTACACATATACTGCATATCTCCTACACAGTTTTTAGAGTAATGACATATTTCCTACACATATACTGCATATCTCCTACACAGTTTTTAGTGTAGTGACATATTTCCTACACATATACTGCATATCTCCTACACAGTTTTTAGTGTAGTGACATATTTCCTACAGAGATACAGCATATCTCCTACACACAAAAGTCTATACGGTCACATTTCCTACACTGGCGTGTACTGTATACGGGGAGAAGTAAGAAAAGGGTATTTAAAGTGTCCCATATTCGTGTTATTATATTGGTAGTGACAAACCCATCTTAGACCAATTAGAAAGGTAATTCACCATCGATATACATAATAGATGTAATATACCTTTTTCATATTATATTTATACCCTATTATTATTTAGAATGTAACGTAAATCACCATCAATATACCCAATGATTAACCCCTTCTGTACCGAACATCATCCTTTTTATTATATTCTGGCAATGATGAGATTATTTAATTAAGCTTAGGACGGACGTCTACCTATTAAAAGGGGGCATACTATCTCAATTAATACTTTTAATAAATAATGTAGCTGAAATATACAAAAGACGTCGCTGGTAGAGAACCTTTTACATACTTACAGGGATAACCCCTTCTGTACCGGAGACTTCTTTTTATTTGACTTAAGCTACATTTAGACGATTTTATGAAGTTTAGGAATGAAGCTTTATGGTAGTTAAGAGGAATATGTATCAGAATTGTAGGAGATATGACAGTATAATTGTAGGAGTTATGCCGGATGCACCGAGTGGTGTAGGAGATATGCTGGGTACTCAGTTTTGGTGTAGGAAATGTGCTGGATACTTGTTTTTGTGTAGGAAATATGACCGACTATGTGTAGGATATGTGGCAGTACTCCAATGTTTGTAGTTGTGTAGGAGATGTGACTACGCCCCTCCTTGAGAGCCTTGTGGGAAAGCCCGATCGTGGCCATGGCCTTCCTTAGGGACTCGGGGCTGTTCGGCCAGGCAGCCTAGGGAACGACAACAACAACTACTAACAACTATTGCTCGTTTTCACTAGCAATATCTCTCACTCTCATCTCTCTCTCCCCCCCCCCCCTCTCTCTCTCTCTCTCGCACACACACACACACACACACACACACACACACACACACAATCACCAAACACACACACACACTCACACTCTCTCTCTCTCTCTCTCTCTTCGTTCTTTACTGTATATTTCCCAGTAGAAGTGTTTTCTCATTCTGCTGGGGGACTTCTTTTCCCAACTCAATTTCATGTCAACCAACGGTCGGAGGGAGAGGTGGATGGGGAGAGAGACTTCTGTTTTGCTATCCTTGCCTTCCACTTTGTAACAAATTGTATTTTAGCATTAAGTCCAGACTACCTAGTAGGGACCGCAAGGTCTGTATATCTATGTAATTCTATGTAACTCGCTCTCTCTAAAAAAAAATGGAATCTGTGCAAAGGCAAGCCACTAAACTAATCCCTTTATTAAGAAATTAAATCATATGATGAAAGACTAAAAAAACTTGATATGTTTTAACTTAACAAACGAAGGATGAGAGGTCAATTGATTGAGTGTTTTAAAATTCTAAAAGGATTCAGTAACATTAATCCAGATAAGTTATTAAAAAAAACCGAAGACACATCTACAGGAGGGAACAATTTACAATTAGTAGGTAGGAGGGTGAATCAAGATATAACAACAAATCTTCACTCACAGTGTGATTGATGAGTGGAAGAAACTCCCAAATAAAGTAATATACAACTCCTCTATAGATACATTTAAAAAAAATCTAGACTCATACCACAGATAAATTGGTATGGAGTAGGCAGTATTATCACCTTATTAGTTGTTCAGCTGAAGAGAGCGGAAACAACAAAAAAAGTAAATAAACATAAATAAAAATAATGATCAAAATCATAACTAAAAATGAACATACTATTATGGGTGATAGGTTGCATGATTCCAATTAACCCCAAAATGTACATGCTACTAAGGCTAAGGGTTGCATAAATTTGCGTTCCTTTTTTCCAATCTTTCCTGTAAATTCCTTCTGGGGATTTCGAAGCCCAGCAAGGTTAATCACTTCCAACTTGTTCATGTATGGGAATTGCCGGAGGGAACGGAGGGTGGGGAGAGAGCCTTCTTCTTTTCTATCCTTTCCTTCAACTTTCCTTTTCTATCGGACATGCCATTTCTACTAGAATTAATTCCTGACCACCTCGTTTGGATCGTAAGGTCTGTGTGGCCAGTGTATATGTATAACTCAATGTAAATATAAGTAAATCTCTCTCTCTCTCTCTCTCTCTCTCTCTCTCTCTCTCTCTCTCTCTCTCTCTCTCTCTCTCTCCACAATAAGGGTAGTCAACAGACAAAAGACGCCCGTAAGAAGAAAGGATATTTGAGGTGAGAGAGAGAGAGAGAGAGAACTAAGGTAACAAATAATGTGTGTGTGTGTGTGTGTGAGAGAGAGAGAGAGCGAGTTGTAATGAGTGTGGGGGATATAAAATGTTCTGGTGAGGCTCAGTGGACTGGAGGTAACCTAGTGCAAATGGAAGACATAAGAGAGGGAGATAAATGGAGTAGAAGAGAGAGAGAAAGAGAGAAAAGAATAAGAGTTAAAGAGAGAGAAAAAAGAGAGGAGAGACAAAATAAGAAACGTGAAATAGAAAGAGAGTAAAAGAGGAACAAAAAGAGAGAGAGAGAGTGAGACAGGTAATAGAGAGGAGTACTAAAACGGATACGTGCAAAAGAGAGAGAGAGAGAGAGAGAGAGAGAGAGAGAGTAAGCATGGAAGAGGGAGAAAAAAGAAAGAGAACATAAAGGGAAACGTGTGAGAGCAAGGAGAGCAAAAAAGGTTAATAGAGAGATAAGAGAATATAAAGGAAACGTGGAAGAGAAAATGAGACAAACAAAGACACACAGACATACAAAAACACCCATTCCCAATTACCCACATACAGACCTTCCCCTCCCACCCACACAGACACACTCACCCATATAAAGGGACACACACGCACAATAACATTCACTCCCATCCACCCCAGGCCTTTCGTATCATTAACTCCTGTCCACTCACCAATTCTCTGCAATCTCTCTCTCTTCGCCGCAATGTTGCATCTCTCTCGCTATTCTATCGCTACTATAATAATCAGTGTTCCTCGGAGCTTTCCCAGTGTATACCACCTCCTTTACGTAGGGCACGTGGTACCCGTCTTGCAACACAATCCCACCCCTACTCTGTGCAACTCTCCAACCCAAGAGTGAAACGTTACTCTCAGACTTTCTTCTATTCAACAGCTGGAACTCTCTCCGAGAATCAGTCTTTCCCTCTTCCTATGACTTAAATTGCTTCAAACTCCGTGTGTCCAGGCATTTTGGCTCGAACGTCCCTTGATTTTGGCCCTGTCACTCTTTCAACTATGGGGAGGCACTCGCTATAGGCAGTTCTGCCTTTTGCCTCCCTCACTCACATATAAAAAAAAACAAAAAACACTTACTCACTTAACCCCTAAGTGTCGGCGCGCAACATAAGTCGAGTATAATAAATCTGGACTATCTGGTGGCAATTTCAGCACGTAATGTTGCTGGGAGAGAGAGACAAGTGGTGGCAGGAGAGTAGCGAGCGTATGACTGCTCCAGACCACCGCGGCGAACCTACTGACACGAATCCCACCTCCTCCCTCCCTCTCTCACTCGCTACATACGGAATTGTATGGGGAAAGTGCCGAATTACATGCTTTTTGCACTCGCGTTGCGCGGTTGTTGCAAGAAAACTAGCCATCATAAAAGGATCATTATGGTGTCATTGGAAAGCTCTGTTTATGCCCTTTCAGGGATAGATACTTGTTTTACACTCTGGGTCTTATTTAGGCATGAAAATGATCACGTAAACAGCCCTATGTTGGCTAAAAACACCCCGCTGGCCGGTACATATAAATAAACCGCTAGCCCGCTAATCTAGTGTTAAAATAACCCTACACCCTCCCTTCAAGTCACAGAGACATACCCACATATTAACACTCACTTCCACCCACCCACTTACCCACATACAGAGTCCTCCCCTCCCCTCCCCCACACACACAGAGACACCCACACATACCCACCCACTTACAGACTAACTCCCTCCACCTGCCCACCCTATCAACTATTCCCACACACTAGTAGTAGTTATTAATGGGGAAACATCAACGTGGACCAATGTAACTAGTGGTGTATCTCAAGGATCAATGCTGGAGCCAGTCCTTTTCCTAATTTACATTAATGACATACTGTAGGTGAGGGTCTCACCTGTACAATCTCAAAGTTTGAAGATGACACATAAATCGCAAATGCCGTACTGACAAATAAACATGTTGAAGATATGCACAACAGCCTAAACAAGCTTTCACAATGGGCTAAAATCTGGCAAATGTGCTTCAATGAAGATAAGTGTAAAGTACTTTATATCGGATACCGCAATGAAAAAATAGACTACTCGATAAATGGCACCCAGCTAAAGAATGTAGACAGAGAAACCGATTTAGGAGTATCAATAATCAGTAACTTAAACCCATGTCAACATTGTGCTGAAGTTGTTAAGAAGGCAAACAAAATTATAGGTTTCATAGGTAGACCATTTTGAACATAAAAAAGAAATTATCCTCACCCTTTACAATTCATTAGTCCGTCCACTTTTGGAATACTACGTTCAAAAAGATATAGACAAATTGGAACAAGTTCAATGTAGAGTTACCAAGATGATACCTTGTCTTCGGAACAAACCATACGAGGAACGTCTTAAAGAAATCAATTTATATCCATTAACCAAGCGCAGATTGAGAGGTGACCTTATTCAAGTTTTCAAGATCATTAAAGGCATCGACAACATGAACTGTAATAAATCTTTTACGATTGACCGATCAAACTACACGCGGGGAAATGGCTGGAAAATCATTGGTAAATCATTCAACTCTAACGAATCCAAGTATTACTTCTTCAATTGAGTCGTCAACTTGTGGAATGGGCTCCCCCGAGATGTCATAGACTGCAACACCGTTGATTCCTTCAAAGTTCGGCGAGACAAGTACCTTGCCCTGAACCCTAGGTTGACTGCATTTGTAATTGAATAAATATTTGTGTGGGCGTCGCTCCACTTTGTGTTGGGTGGTTATGCAAGCAATGCGTGATGGGGTGGTTGAGGTGGTGTTGGTTGTGTTTTTTTGCTGGAAGTGAATGGTTGGCATTTCTTTTCCCTGTCGCATCTTAATTTTCTTTAGTAGTGTTTGTTCAAAAACCTAATAGATCTTTATATAATTTCCCCTGCCATGAACTAAGCCACAGGGCAGCACTTCCTTCGTACATCTATCCCACATTCTCTCCAAACTACTGTTGCAACACTTGAAACAGCAGTGATTTGGAGGGCAAGTGACCTCGAGGGGTCGCAAAACCTGTTGTTGCCTGTTTTCCTTTGTACTCCTGTGTACACTCACCCACTTATCCACATAGAGACTCCCTCCACCCACCTACCCACACAACTCATGGGAACATCTTGGCTCAGCTTTGAATGCTGGATAATTTGACCCTAAAACAATTCAATCCGACGTTTTTCGACCCTTAACGAGTTCGCCCCGCTTGGAGAATTCTACCCGCCACGAGTTCGACCCGTTTATGTCCCTCCCACCCCACCCATACCCCTCCTACCTAAAAAGGTACTGGAAAATAACCTAATCTAACCAAACCTAACCTAATTTAACCTAACCTAATATAAACTAACCTGATCTAACCTAACCTCACCTAATCTAACCTATCCTAATCTAACCTATTATAACCTAACCTAATATAATGTAGCCTAACTTAACCTAACCTAATCTTTTGTTTAGGTAAGGGGAGGGGGGGGGGGAGAGGGGGAGTATAAACGGGTCGAATTTGCGAGGCATATCCACCAATACGGGTCAAATTCTCTGTCCAATAGCAGGTCAAATTGGTATCGGGTCGAATTCTCCAGTACCCGTCAGCTGTGGGGGCCATTGTTTGTGTTAACCTCTGTTGACATAGGAGACTGGTCAAGTGCTTCGGTAGACGTATTGCTTTGCTACCGGAAGTGCTTGTGTGTGTTTTTGTGAGTGTTTGTGTGTGATCGTGTGTCCCTACAGTGTGCTTGTTTAAGACATTTTGGCCCCAGGCCCCAAATTGTTTCGTTTTTTTTATATTGCTTCACCATCGGAAGTGTGTGCTTGTGTGTGTGTGTATGTGCGTGTGTGTGTGTGGGTGGGTGCGTGAGTGTGTGTGTAGGAATATATGTTTGTGTGACTGTATGTGTGGGTGCGTGAATGTGTGTGTAAGAATGTGTGTGTGTGCGACTGTATGTGTGCGTGCGTGGGTGCGTGAGTGTGTGTATAAGAATGTGTGTTACCAGGAGGAGAGGCGGCCACAGTGAACATACCTTACGTGAGATGATCTGAGTTTCAGAAATGACGTCGTTCCCTTGCAAATCCGGACTAAAGGAGAAATATAGGAAAGTAAGGCATAAAGAAAAGAAAGTTATGCACATTATGCAGATCTAGTATTAGGATACATAGAAACAAAATTATAATTTATAATTGAATCAGCACACGGAAAAACCATTGCAAATAAAATAAGACAACATTATACACGTTATTTAGATGATACCTTCCTTATTTGGGATGAAAAGGATGTCAACTTTCTACCTCCTATACTAGATATTCTCAATAACCTTAATCCAAAGATAAATTTAACATGTGATGCAGCGGCAATACAGTCACATTTCTTTATGTAAAACTCACAAAAGACAATAATACAATTATCACAGATAGCCACTATAAGGATACCGACACCAAGCAATATCTGGAATACAATTCAATCACCCAAGACACATTAAAGACAATATTCCTTTCAATCTAGCAAGAAGGATTTGCACAATTGTTCTAGATCCTACTTTAAGAAATACCAGATTAATCGAACTAAAATGCTTCCCATTACAACGAACATACCCAATCGATATAATTAAAAGAGGAATCGAAAGAACTAAAGAAATACCTATAACACACTTATGAAACTCAACTCCTAATGAACAAACTCAAAACCATGTTTTACTCTATGTAACTACCTACAACCCTAATCATAATGATAATTTTAAGGAGTTCAAATGTACATTAGATCTCTTACAAAGATCACCAGAAACCTGCAATATATACAGAGACGTAACCTTAATCAAACCAAAACGCCAACCCAACAGTCTTAAACAGTTTTTAACTAAAGCCAAAGTACATAACCCGGGTGCCCAACCCCGAAAGGGGTTGAAATAGGGGAGCCATCCCCCCGCCAAAGGCGGCTTTCTAGGGCCTTTCCTAGCTGATGCTGAGAAGATTGGGTTCTAGTCATGTGGTGATGGGCTGGTCTATCAGAGTGAGAACTGAGCGATCTCTGCCATACCCATAGCTTACTCTGACTGTTCCTTTTACTTATATATTTCTAGATCTCAAGTGACGGCGTCTCTTCCGTGGATTGACCTCCCAATCTACCAAGATTGGAAGCCAAAGCGTCACATTTTTCCTTTGCCCCTCAATTTTCTCTTCATAATTGCTGAGGGGCACAGGGCCCTGGGTGTGGCTTTGGTTTCCCGGGCGTTTCCGCACCCTCCTCAGCTCCCCGCCATGGAGTGGCTTCGGTCACCCAGGCTTTATTGTGGTCAGCAGGGAGGGTTCTGTGGGGGCGCTCGGTTATGGCCTTGGCCTTGCTCGGGGCCTTGGGACTGTTCGGCCAGGCAGCTTGGGGAACAACAACAACAACAACAACCCTTCGAATTTTAAAGTAACCAAATGTGGCAATCCACGATGTAAATATTGCACTAAAATACTTGAAGGCCAAGAATTCTTTTTCAATAATTACAAATTTAAAGTTAATAGTAATATTATATATTACACACACAATTGTATTATGTAATCCGCTGCCATGGTTATAATAAAATTTACATAGGTGAAACCTCAAACCTGAGACTTCGAATAAACCTCCATAGATACCATATTATGCATAATAAAGGTCTTTTTGTAAGCACGCAAATATCACAATGTGCCAAACATAGCTCTCCTAAATTCAGTGAAATGCCTTTCTATAAATTAAAAATAGATAATATTACTTTACGAAAACGCAAGGAAGCCTACTTCATAACAAAATTCAAACCACAATTTAATAAAGGCCTTTAAATATACCCGGATAGATGGGAGTCGTTAGCCTTGGTCGGTAACCCATCTAGGGGAGACAACCTTACTTAAACCTGGTGGATGGGACTAGTCAGCCTTCTTCGGCAACCAATCTAGGGGAGTCAACCTTACATTTGTTTTTCTATGTGAATAAAGGAGACAAAAGGCATAACTGCCTGCAGCGAGTGCCTCCAGTTTTGAAAGAGTAACAGGTCCAAATTCAAGGGACGTTCGAGCTCAAATGCCTGGACTCATGGTGTTTGAAGCAATTTAAGTCATGGGAAGAGGGAAAGACTGATTCTGGGAGAGAGTTCCAGAGCTCAGCAGATGAAGAGAAGAAAGTCTGAAAATAGCGTTTCACTCTTGGGTTGGAGAGTTGCACAAAGTAGGGGTGGGATTGTGTTGCAAGGCAGGTACTATAGTTACGTACCCTACATAGAGGAGATGGTATACACTGGGAAAGCTCCGAGGAACACTGATTATTGTAGTAGCGATAGAATAGCGAGAGAGATGCAACATTGTGGTGAAGAGAGAGAGATTGCAGAGAGTTAGTGAGTGGACGGGAGATAATGATACGAAAGCCTTTCCTTTCTACTTTGTCTAGGAGTGTGGTGTGAAAGGATGCTCCCCACACATGTGAACAATACTCAATACAAGGACGCACTGTTCCCCTGTACAGAGTAAGAAGCTGTGCAGGGGTAAAGAACCCCTTGAAGCGGTTGAGCACACCCAGCTTCTGGGAGGCTGCCTTAGCGAGACTGGTAATATGGTCCTTCCAAGTGAGAGCAGAAGAAAAAGAGACACTGAGAACATTGAGAGGAGATGAAGCGTTGATTTTTGTATTGTTGAAGAATAAGGGATAGTCATCTGGAGGTTCGTGACGGGTAGTAAGATGGATAAATTGAGTCTTGGAAGCATTAAATGCAACAAGGTTTTCTCTTCCCCAATTGGAAATAGTAGCTAGATCAGAAGATAAGTGTTTTATGCCTTAATTACGTTTGTTTTTGAAGGACTGCTGGCTGGGGCATTCTGGAAAACTAATTGAGTGGTGTAAGGTAGAGTCGTCTGCATATGAATGGATGGGACTGGATGCCTACAGTTGAGAAGATCATTTATGAAAATTAGAAAGAGAATAGGAGATACGACAGAACCCTGAGGAACACCGGAGGTGATAGGATGAGGAAGTGAGCGATGGCCATCCACAACCGCAGCTATGGAATGGCGGAAAGGAAATTAGAGGCAAAGGCACAGATGGAGGGACAGAAACCGAAGGAGGGCAGTTTGGAAATTAAAGATTTGTGCCAGACTCTATCGAAGGCCTTCGATATGTCTAGTGCAACAGAAAAAAGTCTCACCGAAGTCCCGAAAGTTGGATGACCAATAGATAGTAAGATATGAAAGAAGATCACCAGTAGAGAGAACCTTAAACTGTCGGCGCGCAACATAAGTCGAGTTAAATAAAGCTGGACTATGTGGCGGCGCTCGACATAGGTCGTGTGGCAATTTCAGCACGTAATGTTGCTGAGAGAGAGAGACAAGTGGTGGCAGGAGAGTAGCGAGCGTATGACTGCTCCAGACCACCGCGACGAACCTACTGACACGAATCCCACCTCCTCCCTCCCTCTCTCACTCGCTATATACGGAATTGTATGGGGAAAGTGCCTAATTACATGCTTTTTGCACTCGCGTTGCACGGTTATTGCAAGAAAACTAGCAATCACAAAAGGATCGTTATGGTGTCATTCGAAAGCTCTGTTTATGCCCTTTCAGGGATAGATACTTGTTTTACGTTCTGCGTCTTATTTAGGCATGAAAATGATCACGTAAACAGCCCTATTTTGGCTAAAAACACCCCGCTGGGCGGTACATATAAATAAACCGCCTAGGCCGCTAATAAGGTGTTAAGGAAGCCATACTGGCGATCTGAGAGCAGATTGTGAGAAGAGAAATGCTTAAGAAATTGGGAAGCTAGAATAGTTTCAAAACTTTAGAGATACAAGAGATGAGAGCAATTGGACGATAGTTGGAAGGTTGAGAGCAGTCACCCTTCTTTGGGACAGGTTGAGTGAGAGCAAACATATATCAGCAGTGTTTCAAATTTGCTCTTTAAGGGTTAATTTTCTATTTATTTATTTACCACAATAATTTTATCTCTATGTATTCATGATACATGTGTATATATATATATATATATATATATATATATATATATATATATATATATATATATATATATATATATTGTATATATCATTCCTTTATTCATAACTTTTTTTTTTTAAAAGACCTCCGTCTACGTATTGTGAAAAACCTGTTATCCTCCGGCAAATTGTGGGGTTGAGTGAGTGAAGGGGGGGACAGTGAATGAAGGAGGATACATGTTTTCATAATACGTGTTGCTAGCCCCAAACGCGCGAGCAACTGTGGCTTTCAACCATCCGACACATCCCCTTTTATTTATGTGCATCACACATGTTACATACAAATAAAGTTTATGTTTTGTTTTACCCTACTGTGGAAAGACTACGGATAAACCACTCCTTCCCGGGCCCCACACAGTGGCATGACCCAGTCCTGTCGAACTGAGCTCATGACGTTGGTGGCATTGCCCCGGAGGATAACCATCAGTAGTCTTTGCTTGAGCCAGAGGGTTTCCCGGGGTTCTCCTGAAACTTCTCTGATTTTACGGCCTATTTCATTCACCATCTTAAGGGTGGTAGGGCCGAAGACTCCTGAAGTTTCGAATGCCAGGGGCTCGAACTGATGATTTCTGGCGATGGCTTGATATTTTTCTCGCTTTTTATTTTCTGCTATCCGGGCGGCTTCACCTGCTTCGTCGGCGTTTCTGGCGATGTTGGTTGTGGAGAAAGTGTCAACACATGTGGCATCCCACACGAGGCACCGGCCATTCTTGTAAGGGCTTGATAAATCAATCACAATTTATTCACTAGAGATCTATGTTCAAATGATTTTTAATTTGTGTCTCTTTTCTTTTGCAGCCAACCCCAGCGCGGGTCCCACTATACGTGTGGGTCCGGGGGTGAGGGGCCCAGCCATCAGGTCACACGCAGACGTGGGCCCATTCTTTCAGGGGGAGACACTCAACCTGTCTTGCTCTGTCACGGGAGGTAGGTTTGTCACAGGAGGTCGGTTCAGCCAGCCCTCAGGGAGAGAGGAGGGAGAGAGAGTGAGAAAGAAAAAAAATTGTATGCAATTTCATATTTTTAGTTATTGTCAAGGAGTACACTCTGCAGTCTTAATTTAAGGGTAGTTAAGGAATTAGCCTCTATGACATACTGAGGGAGTGTGTTTCTTAGCTTAGATCCTTTAACCCTCTCGCACACTTGAGGATGCGATCGCGTCCTAAAACACTTTTGCCCTCGCGCACGGGTGGACACGATCGCGTCCTTAAGCCTTTACGAAATTCGGTAAAACCACACTAAGAACGCGATCGCATCCAATTTGGATGCAATATATCTGGTATACTAGTCTATAAGTGGGGGTATCTGGCAACCCTTCATGGCTAGGTAAACGGGAATGAAGAGAAAACCTCAGCTGCCCAGACAGTGTGTCGCCTGTCCATGGAAACTTTAAAAAATTATTGAGATGAAAGGGTTAACTGAATGACATCTTGCTCCTACGTCCGAATTTGTCTTTGGAACGTAGAGATTATTTTGTTGTCTTGTTGACCTGTTTGCGACATTGTTTACAGTGGAAAGATTCAAGAGGTGATCAGGGTATAGATTATTTAGGTATTTGAAGATAGCAACCTTTGTGTCATGAAATATTTTATCTCTTATGTTTAGCTAATTTACTGTATATATTTTAAAATATAGGTGACATGGTCATACTTCTTTTCCCAAGTATACGAAGCAGTAGACAACAACAAAGAATATGATATAATTTATTTACATTTCAGTAAGGTATTCGATAAAGTCCCCCATGAGAGACTGTGTAGGAAAATAGAAGTTTGTGGAATAGGGGGAACTCTATTTTGATGGATTAGGTCATGTTTAATTGGTAGGAAGCAAAGAGTTAGCATAAATGGTATGCAATCAGACTGGGGTATAGTTAAGAGTGGAGTCCCATAAGGATCTGTTTTAGGCCCTCTGCTTTCCATCATTTATATTAACGACCTTGATGTAGGAATAACTAGCAAAATCAGTAAACTTTCAGATGATACTAAAATAGGAAGAGTGATTGATTCTGATCATGATATTCAGATATTTGGACGATGTCTTATAGAATAATTTAGGCTTAGAATACCTTGTTCTATCATTCCCCAAAGTTATGACCTTTCCTCACGGAACACCCTGTATATATAGCATAGTATATATCAATATACAATTAATCATTAACATTGTAGGATGTTTATCATAACTTCACCTCTCCTCCCACAGGCTACCCCCCTCCGATCGTGACGTGGTGGCAGGACCTGAAGCTGCTGGACAACTCGAGTCACGTCCTGAACGGGAGCCGCAGCCGGGGGGGTGTCGGGCGGGGGTCGGCGGAGGAGATACAGACGGTGAACGAGTTGGTGGTGGGGCCGCTAGATAGGGACCTGGTCGACGTGCCCTTCACATGTCGATCAGAGAATAACCCGCTTTCCCCGCCCATAGATCATAGCGTTAATATCAAGATACACAGTAAGTCAAGAGGAGTTATAAAAGCCAGACAAATTTGCTCAATTTTTTCTACTATGTGAGCGAGGAAGACAAAAGACAGAACTGCCTGTGACGAGTGCCTCTCCATGAGTTAAACAAATGACAGGGCCAAAATCAAGGAACGTTCGAGCCAAGATGCTTGGACACACAGAGTTTGAAGTAATTTAAGTCATAAGATGTGGGAAAGACTGATTCTGGAAGAGAGTTCCAGAGTTCAGTTGTTGAATAGAAGAAAGATTGAGAATAACGTGTCTCTCTTGGGTTGGAGAGTTGCACAGGGTAGGGGTAGGATTGTGTTGCAAGACGGGTGCTATGTGCTCTACGGAAAGGGGGTGGTATACACTGAGAGAGCTCTGAGGAACACTGATTATTGTAATAGTAGTAGAATAGTGAGAGAGATGCAACATTGCGGTGAAGAGAGAGAGGCTGCAGATAATTGGTGAGTGGACGTGAGTTAAAGAGATGGAAGGCTTTCTTTTTACTTTGTCTAGAAGTGTTGTGTGAGAGAATCCTCCCCACACGTGTTAACAATACTCAATACATGGACGCAATGTGCCCCTGTAGAGAGCAAGAAGCAGTGCGGGGTAAAGAACCTCCGGAGGCGGTTGAGCACACCCAGTTTCTGGGAAGCTGTTTTAGCAAGAGTAGTAATATGGTCTTTCCAAGAGAGATTAGAAGAAAAAGAGACACCTAGAATATTCAGCGAAAATGAAGGGTTAATTTGAATATTGTTGAAGAGTAAGTCATAGTTTTCTGGATGGGGGCGACGAGTATATAGAGAAATTGAGTTTTGGAAGCATTGAAAGCAACAAGTTTTTCTCTGCCCCAATTAGAAATAGTAGATAGATCAGAAGTGAGTATGTGAGTTTTGGAGTTCCTGCTGTGAATGATTGTGTGAAAGAATAGTTGAATAGTGTAATGTAGAGTCGTCAGCATATGAGTGAATGGGGCTGGAGATTCAGTTGAGAAGGTCGTTAATGAATAATAGGGAGAACATTGGAGACAGGACTCTAGAGGGCCTTCTAAACCTGAGTAACATTGTCTAATGCTAGCCAAATTAAGGGAGAAAACGCCCTCGAAACTGAAATAATTAACATGCTAAAATCATTGTTTCTCTCCATAGTCTTTACCCTTTTTGTGTTGACCTGTACTCGAAAATCCCGAAACCACACTTATATTTTCCACAGATCCTTCATAAGCTCTATAAAATAATTATTTCTCTCCAGTGGCCCATAAAACCGTAGAGTGAATTGGTGGGTACTGGTGTCTGGAGTGTAGAATCAGAGGTTTAATTGAGACAATCTTTACCTATTTTGCTCTCACATATCCTCCCAAAGCTTCATAACATCGTCTACAGGTAGAAGAGTTTTAATTGAGACAATCTTTACCTATTTTGCTCTCACATATCCTCCCAAAGCTTCATAACATCGTCTACAGGTAGTCAGAGTTTTAATTGAGATACTCTTTACCTTTTAAATGACCACAGATCCTGACTAATCCGTATAAAATCACTGTTTCTCTTCACTGGCGCCGAAGACTGTGGAGCTGGTGGGTTCTGGGGTGATGAGATTGGGGCTACTAGAGCGGTTGGAGTGTATAGTCTTTACCCCATTATTTCCCACAGATCCCTCCTAAGCTGCCATATATAATCCTTAAGGGGTTAAAATACTCCTTTCTCCTCAGTGGCCCCCAAGACCGTAGAATTGGTGGGTTCTGGGGTGGTGAGATCGGGGCTACTGGAGCGGCTGGAGTGTAGAGCGCGGGGAGCCTACCCAGAAGCCAATATTACCTGGACGCTTGACGGGTTCAAGCTCAACTTTACTGGGAAGGAGGTGAGCTTTGCCTATTAAATGTGTTATCAGTGTGAATGTTGATGATAGGGTTAGGTTGTCAAATTAATTGTGAAAAATTAATAGAATGAATATAAACCCCATATGAGGAGGAGCACTTTCTTGAAGCTATCTGCGAAACGTTGTCAATAATATGCGCGAAAACGTGTCACGAGTAACATTGAATTTGACCATGACCTCTCTCACTCACTGTCTCTCACTCTCACTCCCTCTCTCTCTCTCTGGCTCTAACCTTTTCCTCCTCCTTCCCCTAGACTCGGCAGGTAGGGCACGACACAGTCTCCTGGGTACAGTTCATAGCGGCCCCGAAGGACAACGGTGGTGTCCTGCAGTGTACAGCCTCTTCCCCCACCCTCCCGGACCCTCCCGTACACACCAACATCACTCTCAATGTTACACGTGAGTAATCTATTGTTATTATTTTATTGTATTTCTATGTGCATGAAGGAGATAGAAGGCAAAGCTTGAGTATAACAAGTGTCTCCCCCAAAATTAAACGAGTAATAGAGCATAATTTTTAATTTTCTATTCACTGTATTATCAACTCTGCGTAAGCAGATTAGTATCGACCCCCCCCCCCCCATATAGTGGGGTACCTACGGCCAAAATGTCTGATGTCGTCGTCGTCGTCGTTGTTGTCCGTCTGTTCCGAAACTCCTCCTAGAGCGTTGGAAAGATTTTCACCAAACTTTACACAAACATTCCATTCGGTGGGTGAATGCGACGGTCAGTCAAAATGTATTTTTTGAATTCGTGAAAGTTATGGTTGTTGGTCAAACATATGGTTTTGACCCCCCCCCCCTTCCGGATCCCCCAACCAGCCCCTCCTCCCCCCCACCACCAGCCCTGTTTCCCTCCAAGTAGTGTAGTGATAATGATGACAGTTGTGATGATGATGGTATTGATGATTGTGATAGTTGTAGTAATAATGATGACAGATGTGATGATGGTGACAGTAATAGCGATGGTGGTAATAGCAGTGATAATGGTGAAAGTTGCAGTGATGATGACAGTAGTAGTGATGATGATGAGAGTAGTAGTGATGATGGTGAGAGTAGTAGTGATGATAATAGTAGTAGTAGTGCTGATGATAGCAATGGTGATGGTGACTAGTAGTGATGATGGTGAGAGTTGTAGTGATGATGACAGTAGTAATAATGTTGATAGTATTAATGATGATGGTGATCGTTTTTTTATGATGGTATTACTACTGATGATGATAACCCATCGCAGAGTTGAGTATGCTGTTTTGATTTTGGGCAAAACGGCACGTTTATTTATTAATAGGGGTTCGAGTCCTGCGGGGAACCCCTATTGTAATCATTTAATCTTATTCTTCCAAATTATTTTTCCACGCCGATTTTTACGCATTAACTCCAGAACCGCTTTTAGGATCGGGACCAAACTTTCCCACAAGGTGCGTTTTTGTTTTGGGCAACTTTTGATATGCTAAACATCCGAAATGGCGGCCAAACAGGTCCATAGCAGCTGATTTCCCGAAACATTTGAAACATAAATACCGTCTCGCCCACTCATAGAAAATTATTGGGCTTTGGCATATGGACTCCACTACTAATGTTCAGCAAATGTTATGGAAAAGGTTTTGCTTTACACGTGGGTTTTTTCCGCCAATCTTGAAAAAACCTTGAAAAAACTTAAAAATCCACATCTTGAAAACTACGTGGATGATCAAAGCCATATTTGCGTAGTTGGGTGAGGCTCACAATTCCGAACGTTTTGGTACCAAAAGAATAGAAATTGGTGGTACAGTTTGGTTGCAGCATTGAAAACTGTCTATTCATAAATGGCTTTAAAACCTTGTGAGGTACCCACAAAACGTGTTCAGTCTTTAGTCTATAGGCTTCCCCGCATCCCCTAGTTTTGCTTAATACTAGTTATATTAATCATTCAGATCCATACATTTTTTTAATTTAACTCTCTCAAAATAGTTAAGAGTCCCTACGAATTCCATCAATTATGTAACCAACCTACCTATACATACCTACCCTACCAAATAATAATGAAAATTCAAATTTATTTTTGGTGAATAGCAGAGTATTGGCTAAGGTTTTTAACAATTCCTCCCTTTGCCAAATGCTTACTTTAATAACCAAGTTCTAGACCTTTAAAGTTTTGACAATTTCCTGTGTGACTTACCCTGCCCTTCCTTCCTACCTCCCTCCCCCCTCATATATTTGACTTTAAACTTATCTAGCAAATGTATCAACATCCACTCCAGTGAACTTTCGGTATTTAGTTTATTCAGCTTAATACTATTTATCCACATAAAATAAAAACCTATCACTATTTTTGTCTAATACAACCATAGACAGTGCTATTACATATTATTTGAACTTGATTTCGAATTTATCAGTTGCTGTTTACCTTGAACAATCATGACAGAACCGAAAGCTTCTCTTGCCGTGTAGTACGCAAAGAAAGCAGGGTTACTTAGGCCGGCCCATACTGAACTGTTACCAAGTTAGAGGTAACTTTCACAATTCATTATAACCCTAGACAGACACCAATATACCACTAAATCATACAAATATAACTACCAAAATTATAGGCAAATACTATATTAATGCCCTAGGTATTTGAAATTATGCAAATGAGTAAAATCCATTATGATTAATGATAATGGGGTTGTTTCGTATCTGGCAACAGTGTTAATAGCAAATTTCCGGAACATGGGCTAATTTCGGATTATTTATCCTATTAACCCTCCCGCATCCAGCAACTTAATTATCTACCTTATGGTAAGACATTCTCTAATTTGCCATGAAATATCAGGCTGGGCGAGTTTTCGAAACCTTGTGTTTTTCTGTATTTTCATCCACCAGAATGCTGTTTATTGTGATGTATCATATGTCAATGGAAAGAGGAATATTTATAGTACATGATAAAACAAAAACAAATGTAAATAAATTGAAATATGAAAGTGTAAATGAGTCCGGAATACAATTATTTCCCATGCAATTGTCTTCACACCGTCCTAGCTCTAAATTGTGAGTGATGACCATATATTTTTTTTTGCTCAAATAATAGTATTTTTTCTCCTCTTTCCAAATCTGAAAATAGAAATTGTTTATCTTCAATAGTTCTCAAGCAGTGACCGATTTTTTTTTTTTTTTTATTGATATGGTTTATAACATTTTCGATTTATTTCGTTGCTACGAAGTGTATGGTTTTAAATTTAGGCTGTATGAATACGGCAAATAATGCTGATGAGTATAAAACAAACTAGAAGTTCCTAGGACAAATACTTTTTGCGCTATGAATATTTGAAATGAAGAGCCAAAATGCGAATATTTATGCTTCACCCATCTCTGTTCCGGCGATGCTAGCCGGGTTCCGAGCTGTTCCCCACCTCGTGGTTGCGTTATTTGCTTGGATACGTATATAACTGTATATATCACCAGAATCGAAAAATTGTGCTCTTTCCAAAGATGAAAACAAAAATAATATAGCGCAATTGTTTCCATGCAGTGACCGAAAAAAACAAAAATATATATGGTTTATAACATTTTCGATTTATTTCGTTGCTACGAAGTGTATGGTTTTAAATTTAAGCTGTATGAATACGGCAAATAATGCTGATGAGTATAAAACAAACTAGAAGTTCCTAGGACAAATACTTTTTGCGCTATGAATATTTGAAATGAAGAGCCAAAATGCGAATATTTACGCTTCACCCGACTCTTTTCCGCCAATGCTAGCCGGGTTTCGAGCTGTTCCCCACCTCGGCATTGGTTTATTTGCTCGGATACGTATATAACTGTTTATATCACCGTCATCGGAAAATTATGCTCTTTCTAATGGTGAAAACAAAAATAATATAGCGTTATTGGTTCGCGAGCTATGCGCAATTGTTTCCATGCATTGTTATTATGTAAATATATGAGAATGTTTATACAGTTGTATACCTTTGCCACAATGTACAACATTTATATAAATATATAAATATAATATATATATATATATATATATATATATATATATATACGATATATATATATATATATATATATATATATATATATATATATATATATAAAAAACAAATGAAATAAAAATATAAATAAAATTAAATAAATCAAATCAAATAAATAAATATATAGGGGTAAAACACCGATAAAGGTACTCTGGTCTCACCTACCATAATGGCGAACCTCCAACTTCAGGTGGGATTTATACTTTCGTTTTTTCTTCATCGGTTTGTTTACACAAAACAGCTGGAAGCACACACTATCAATTGTCACTTTAAAGGTAAAATATATCATATTTAAGCATTTTCATAGGTCCTACAAGGTATTAAGTGAATATATCTGTGAGGCAGAGCAAGATTCGCCGATTAACGGTGCGGACAAGGTCTAAAACTTTCTTCATATTCACAAAACTAGATCACCTGCATGCAAAATGGCTGCCGGGACAAGACTGGTAAGGTTTTGGGTCAGTGTGGTCGAATTCTTGAGCTATGAAATGTACCAGGTGGCAACAAACAGATTTTTATAAAAACTTACGCGATTTTTGCGGTCGGCCAATAAATGTACCATTGTTTTGGGTGGCCTGATGCTACCTTTATAGCATAAATCTACCTATTATATGTTATATTCTATATATTTCAAAGTAAGATATGGTCACCATAAGTGTATAAAGTTGAAGCCAAAGCCTTTTTCCGAACTACGATGTCTAATGGTAATTTTTTGTAATTACCTTGCAAATAATGGCTATTAATCGCGAATTGTGTAATCAATATGGGTTACATTTATTTATTGACATGATTTTATGTAGTTTTCGTATATAATTGAAGAATAGTGTAATGGATTAAGAACTAAGAAGCCAGTCTTACTCATTCAGTGAAGAAAAATGGTGGATTTTCGGTTTCTCGTCATATTTCAGGCTAATATGGAGAATGTAGCTTTAGTATCAGCATTTCCACACATGATTTACAATTGTGAATAACTGAACGTTGTGTATGACAACGAGGAGCTGCTTAAATTGGTGAAAATATGATAATATTGAGACAATTCTGATGGCCTAACATCGACTTTGGTAAGTATTCGAATTAAGTATATTATTATGTGACCTAGGTACAAAATATGCATATATATGCAAAGCTGAAGGCTTTCCGAATCATATGTAGGGGTATAAGAAAGATATGAATTAAATTACCAATGTTATATAGATGGTAACAACGTCCGGTAACCCAGAACTTTCCACCATCCACCAATAAATTTGCCATTTTGCGCCACTTTCACGAAGGTTCACCATGTTATTACATGGCTACCGTAAGCCGATTTTAGTGTTTTAAGTGACTTATGAATAGCTTAGAGTGTGCTCTTTATGAATATACCAATGAAAGTTATATACAGAAAGTTTTTATATGCGTAATGTGCAAATGAAAATAGTTACTTTAATTGGCCGACGGTACTTTCAAAAATACCCATTTCAGACAAAATAGACAAATACACCGAAAATCGGGGTGTGGGGATGGCAACCCTCACCCTAATACTAAGATAGGTTGTCGTTGTTGTTGTTGTTCCCCAAGCTGCCTGGCCGAACAGCCCCAAGCCCCGAGCAAGGCCAAGGCCATAACCGAGCGCCCCCACAGAACCCTCCCTGCCGACCACAATAAAGCCTGGGTGACCGAAGCCACTCCATGGCGGGGAGCAGAGGAGGGTGTGGAAACGCCCGGGAAACCAAAGACCCACCCAGCGCCCTGTGCCCTCAGCAATTATGAAGAGAAACTTGAGAGGCAAAGCAAAAATGTGACGCTTTGGCTTCCAATAACTAGGATAGGTTAGGTAAGGTTGTTAGGTTAGGCTAATGTCCTTTCAAAGGGGAATAGGAGTAAACACTATGATACCCTTTACCCAGTCAAAGGTAAGTCCTGCTGTAGTCTCCTGGAATGTTACCTTAAATTGTAATATTAGACTAGGCCTAGCCTATAGATAAAATACTCATTTATTGTATGATATAGCCGGGTAGAATATAGAGTTCGGGCGTACCGCCACCATTGTTTACACTATGCGGAGCGACGACGGAAGCTTGCCATCATGTTCCCGTCTATTTTGAATGCCGTTGGATACAACAATATGTTGAGGGGGGCAAACACCCCCATGACATATCGTCATCATCATATATATTGCCAGCAGGGGGCAAATAACCAAAACAAATTGCCGTCAATATAGACGCGAACTCACAGCAACTGCGGCGATCGACCATGTAAACATGACGGCGGCTGCGGCCGCGGCGGCGGTGGATGCTTGCGATCATGTTCCCGTCTATTTTGACTGCCATTGGATACAATAATATGTTGATGGGGGGCTTTGCCTCCCCTCACCCCCCCATGACATATTGTAATCATCATATCTATTGCCAGCAGAGTGCAAATGACCGAAAAAATCGCCGTGAAACTAGACGCGAACTTAACCGCGGCGATCGACCTATGTAAACATGACGTCCGTAGGCCCGGACACTACATCCATCTCATATAGCCACTGTAGAAAACAAAACAAAACACCTTTATTAATTGTTGTAGTTCTTTATTGTAATATGGTCATGCGTACAGTAGGCTATATGCGTGCATAGGAAAACCAGTAAATATGGTAGTAAATATTCACTGCAAGTATATATATATAGTAGGCCTATATTTATATAGCTGGTATAACAGCCGTCGTTATATATAATTTATACTATAGTATATGACGACGTCGTTTATTCTATTGTAGGCTATCTTGTTGTAAGATATTAATGGAATTGTAATATATACAGTATACAGTATATATGATAGTCAACATAATTTCATTATCCAAGTTAATCTCTTCCCCAAATTTGGCTCCATTCTATTAAAATCACGTCTTGATACATTAAAGGAGTCACTGGATAGCCAAATGCTTGGCTGATAGAGGATATTATACGCAAGATATTCTGGCTTATCAATGCCGTTCAATCTGTATCATCTACATTAGTGGAGTTGACTACCTCCATGGTAAAGTTACAATAGCCACGTAGCCTTAGCGTAGGCCATATATGGTACTATTTATGTAGTTATAGTCGAAGTATTAGAATAATTAGATCGAAAAGCTATGGAATGCCTCATTGAAGCAGTCCAAAAAATAATACAATAACATTAATGCAAATATTACGTACCGTACATATCATTAAATGATTATAGGTTTAATACCTCATTGAATAATAATTGAAGCAGTCCAAGAAATAATACAATAAATATGGATGCAAATATTACCGTACATATCATTAATTTACTATAGGCTTCGCCTCTTTTAGAAGCAGTCCAAGAAATAATACAATAAATATGGGAGCAAATATTACCGTATATATCATAAATATATTTTTGGCTACGCACTTTATTGAAGCATTCAAAGAAATAATACAACATTGACGAATAAAAGTCGCAACAAAAACTTGGTAACGAATCGGTATTTGTATGTGGCGAAACCTCTCGGTAGCGTATCAACTGGGTAGTGAACCAGATTCTAGTAGGTAGCAAAATCTCTACCTGCAAACCCTCCAGAAGGCTAAACCTGTGGATACCACACCTTTCACCCTCACTACCGTTTGTGAGTCCTCATACATCTTTATTATTACACGCACCAGCCACTCCTCTACGTCAAGTTTTCTTCTAGCCTACTGCACAACTTCTTACTTTAAGTAGATATCTTTCCAGCAGCTGCCTGACTATGAAGATAGTGTCGATTGTGTCACGTCATGGCATGAAACGAAACTTCATATCGTACCGTTATTTTTCTAGACTGTTAATTGGACGTTTGACTGGCGTACCAGACTATTGTTTTGGGCAACATCCCTCCCTCCAGTCAGAATTTTGGCTGGACACCGGATCGGGTGGCCCCACCAGGTAAGATAGAATGTTTTCTCTTATCATACATACATACATGCATACATACATACATACATACATACATACATACATACATACATACAAATACATGTAGATTACTTCTGGGTTAACAGGAAAGACTGGATTCCACTGGAAACTGGTTCGGGATGTAAAGGTCATCCGAGCGAAGAATGTATCCCCCAGCATAAGCTACTTGTGTGCAACATGAGTTTATACAGAGATCCTGAATGCAAGAAGGTATACATGCCCAAAAGGAGAGTGTGGCTGCTGAAGAACAAGGAAGTTAGTGATAGGTTTCATAGTGAACTGGAGGAAATGAATAGAAATAAGGAAACTAGGCCTAGTGATGTAAATAGTCAATGGAATTTTCTTAAGCATAGCATTCTCGCTGCCACTGACAAAGGCTGTGGGAAAACAAAGGATCACCCAAGGAATGTTGTACTTTAAACAAACCTTATAATTCTAGTAATTCTATATATGGTATCATAGACTACAGTAGAGCTGAACTTGACACAACAATTTGTTATCGTGTCTCTTACTATAAAATTTCATGTTTGTGCCATAAACAGGTCTACTGTTATCTATCTATCTATCTCTCTCTCTCTCTCTCTCTCTCTCTCTCTCTCTCTCTCTCTCTCTCTCTATGTATATATATATATATATATATATATATATTTGTTGTTTTCTTTTCTTTAATGCATACAAGATTAAAGGAAATAGCAGTATCAGCATTCAATATTTTATTATTCAGCGTTTCAATATTTCTGATTAATTTCCGTTGGGGTTCAGTCAGCAGGTGGAGGAGTTTAGCAAAGTGCATTTTGATTCAACGTTTCGCTTGGCATCTAGCATCTTCAAGAGAATGATTAAAATGTACAATATTACGGGTATATATACAAAAAGAGTGGCTTGGGGGTCGAGGAGAGGGCCCCTTATTGTCTCCTATTGGTTGAGGGTAGCCTGCATGTGAGTCACTCACTGCTTCTCGTCGGTGGTTGGCTGAGGGTGGGCGAAGTCATCGGTGATTGGCTGTTAGACGTCCCGCGCGTGGAGGCTTGCGTACTAAGATGCATAGAGGCTGGAATTGTAGAAGGGAGGTGGGAGGCAGGCGAGGTCATCGCTGTTTGGCTGCTGGACGTCCTAATAATAATAATAATAATAATAAACGGTTTATTAAAGAATGGCAGCCTCATGAGCTGAAAATACACATTTTACAATTTAGTGGATGAACATGAGATGTACAGATATGAGGATGGTAAGCTTAGTTTACAAACAAAATAAATAAATACAATAATGATGCATGTGCAGAATACAAATTATCATAAAATAACCATGAGAGTAAGTGATATACAGTACATATACACATTTATTTACTTACTCATATACAGAACATACGTATATACACGTACGTGCGCACATACATATACATACATATATAGGAACATAAGAACATGCAGTAAGTATGCACATGTCCGTATACACAAACGCTCACGTATGCACACAAACATACATACATACAGAAACTGTTTTGGTAAGGTCAGGTAAAGAGGGTGCAGGTACTACAATGGGAGGTAGTAGCTTGCGTAGCAGGATGCGTGGCGGCAGGGGGTGATGAAGAGGGGCAAGGGGCGGGGGCCATGGTGGGGTAGTGTCCTTTGGCTGACGGTAATATATGTAAGTCAAGTGTTTGGTTGTTTATGCTTGGATTTAAGGCTTGAATATAGAGGGCTTCAAGAATAGGGAGTCTTCTGGGTTCATTATCTTTGTCAATTATGGAGGTGCGTTTATTTAAATCGTCACGGGTAAGGGGGGGTGGGGGGTCAAGGTGAGATAATGGTCTTTAATGGCTCTTGCCTGAAGGTGAAGAGTTAGCCGACGGGATAGACGAGTCTGAGTCATACCAATATAGGAATAAGGCCCACAGTCCTCATATTTACAAGTGTGTTGGTATATCACATGGTCATCATTCATCGGGCTCTTAGTTTTGGTGGAGGCAGGTCTGTTACGGAGAACAAGGTTGGAGGTCTTGGGAGATTTATAGTAGATGATTAATTTAATTTTGGTGTCAGGATTGGTAGGGACGACATGTCTGTTGATTATTACTTTCATGACGGACTCGTCGGTTTTGTGGTCAGAGGACATGTAGTTACGGTAGAAGATTTTGATTTCGTCTGAGGGGTTTGTGTTAGGAGGATTTTGAGAGTACCATTTCTCGAGGTGGTGGTTAATGGTGCTGGCGACATCTGAATTAGAGTACCCTTTATTTACCAGAACTTGGGAGAGTCTTTCAAGTTACTGGTGGGTGTCTTCCCAGGTGGTGCAGAGTGTGAGGGCTCTCCTAACGTAGGCTGAGATGGTGGATAGGAGGTACGGCGAATGCCCCATTCACTATCACCATTGAGGCATTGTCCGGTGTTTGTGGGTTTGGTGTAGACTATGGTTTTGAACCCAAGATCGTTCAGGGAGACGAGTATGTCGAGGAAGGGAAGTTGTCTGTTGTTGGATTTCTCATATGTGAAATTGAGTCCGGAGGAGGTCATGAAGCGTCGCTGGAGTTCCTGGAGTTCGTCGAGGTCCTTAACTTTCACGAAGATGTCGTCAACGTATCTACAGTAGATGGCTGGCCGGTGGGCAGCTATATATATATATATATATATATATATTTGTGCCTGGTACTTTCAATATTGAAACTGAACCCCTTGGTGTAAAGTTCTACTTTTCACTTATCACAAAATAACAGCAAGTGCTATCTCCTGATATCATTTTAAAACCTAGATTGGGCCATTTATTTGCAGATATATGAGTAACAGTTAGGTCACGAGATTCGAGATACAGTCAGTCTATATATTTTTTAAAATGGCGGCTCTTGTGAATGTGTTATTATCTCGTATTTACACCATAAAAACTAAACCACTTGTAGAGTGCTCTAGTTTTCACCTATCGCAAGATAACAACAAGTTCTGTCGCCTGGTATTATTGTATAACCTAGGTTTAGGCCATATATTTATGGAAATATGAGGAACAGTAAATTATTAAACTATCTAGAGACTTCTGATATTACCCTAAACTGGAATATTTACTTCACTACACAGCTTCAATGGTGAGTATGTTGCTGTTGGAGCTCAGTGGCTACAGTATTATTCGAAGTACATATGTGTGAAATTGGGTAAAACAGAGAGGTAGCATTGGCTGTTATCTTGTGAATGGTGTAAATTATAACACTGCAAACCTGATCAACTCGGATGTACAGTGAACGGTCCGATATGAGATTCCATTCCAAAAAGTATGTGCTTCCAAATAGAAAGAGTCCGAGAAAACAGGGTTTTACTGTATGCCTTCCAGGCGCTGATGAAAACAAGATTGCCCGCAATAATTGAGTTAATGGCCTAAGTGGCCACAACCAAAATGGCTACAGTTTATTCTTTCTGTAATTTCTCCATGCCCGATAAGATAAATGATCTTTTGATTGATGTGACACAGCCCTTGTATCCAACACAATACCCTGCGTGCAACCCTACTCGAACCCCGGACAACGTTGTTTTTAACTTGAATTATTATTATTATGTTTATTTTGTTTTGTGTATTGGAATGAAGTGTGGTGTGCTTGCTAAGTGTAGTGAAATTAATAGGAGGAGGAGGTGTTTGTAAGAGCTAGGTGGATTAGTCTGTGTAGGTGAGACACAAATAGAAACAGTGAGGGAAGCCAGACAAATTACACAGTAGTTCCAGTTTAGCATGTTCTCTCTCTCTCTCTCTCTCTCTCTCTCTCTCTCAATGTTACACGTCTGTAGTTTATTAGGGTTTAGTTCATTCTCTCTTTTTGATCTCTAGTTTTATTCTGCGTTCACAAATTAACATAAGTCAAGAAAAACTCATACACACAGATACATGCAAATAATTACACATAAAAAAGACATACAAGAACAAACAGACACAGATACAAAAAAAAATCACACATTAGCGCTAGTAATGATGTCCACACAACCACATAAACAGACACATGAACGTAAACAAAGACAAACACACACACACACACAATCACACATGAACGCAAGCAGATGCGAACACACAGACTCAACTATACGTACACACACATAATCACACATACAAATCACCGGATGTTACAGAGGGAAACAGCCTCGTAATATCCTAACTAAATCACGTAATGCTACACTGAGTTCCATTATCCACCCTGACAATACTACAATATAGGCCTAATACGCAGCTGGCAATAATGATACTGCCAAAGAAAATGAAAAAATAATAATATATATAATCATAATTGTAGTATCTATTTTGAAAATTCATATAATAATAGGGTTGGAATGATTCATCAGTTGTTTTGAAGTTCGTATTTTATTTAACAGACTTAACCTGAGATGTGCAATTAGCCTCACGGAAGTGTCTCTATAACGCGATAGGCCTCACAGAAGCAAGACCATAAAATAACCCTTCCAAAATGCCCAAGGGTCTCTCAAAACATAGGAATAAGTGATTAGGTGAGATAATTCCCCTCTAGTACCTCCTAACACTCATCCAAAAAAATTCCTCTTATTTTTCTCATTTATCGGGCATTTTACGCGCAAATAATTCTCAGCCGGGCTTGGAGGGAGCAGTGAGTCATTTAGAGATCCTCTAGAAGTGTGAGATCTCTGCCGGGTGGCTCAGTACATTGCTAGACGTTGTCAAGGGAGGATGTATGCCTCTCGACCGGGTGGTGAAAATATAAGTTTACCACCACCCAATTGCTGTTTCCACATCTTTATCACTCTTCAATGTTCATATGTTCATCATGTAAGTAAAATAAATGCAAATGGAAAAGAAATAATGCTTTATATGGTAAATAAAATTAATTCTGTTAGAATCGAAGGGTTGAAATTACCCGTCCTGGCCACTTTTCACTACCTCATTTTCGTGTTCCGTGGGTTAATAGCAATCAGTATTCCTCATAGCGATTAATTCTGTCTGGGTCGAAATAGGTTCAAACTGAAGAGTTGAATACTTATGATAATACAGTATACATTGCACCTCAGAATTTTAAGTTTCCATTACAACCTAGTACGATCGTTATTCAGAGCTGTGACCTAATTTGACTCCAGTCCAAAAGCACAACAACTATCTATCTGCGATAACAGTAACTATCATAAAGCAATATATCCTTTGATACGTAATTTATATTACGCTCGATCGACAGCATGCTTTTGACGAGGTGGAAACTATAGTGAAAAATATAGTTTCCATTTAACAAAAGATTTCCAAATGGGGAGGCCTGATTGCCAATCTTAACTATTTTTCATGCTAAAACTCTAACACATACCCCAACTGTCTAGCCCACATAAGCTGTAGGTATTATTACATTACTTTCTATTTATCGGATCGAGTTAGATTATAGTCAGTTTATCTGATTGATCTAGACTCATGGTCAGTTGAGTACCAACACCCCGAACCACAGCTTACATAATTCTATCTCCTTAATAATTGGGAACAAATGCCCCTAACCATTGAGCCTAGACTTTGGTACAGTTGGGTACTTACGCCCCTAACTTTCGCTCATATACACCTGTCTAAAATGTCTCTTTAATATATATACAAAACTCTTAGGAATTTCAACCTTTATTTAACTATCTCTTGAGACCTCCTGTGAATGCCTATTACTGAATAGCTTGTGATATACTAACAACGAAAAAGCTAAATTCCAACTCTTTGTGGTTTAATACATAATTTGTCTAATCACTTTTCTCTTTGGTTACCCTATAAGGACACATCAATGTATTTAAGGAGCTCAGGATAGTCCGACAACATCTCTCTTTTTCTCTCTCTTCTTCTTCGTCTAAGCTCCTGTCTTCTCCATCACCCCCTCAGAGCCGGCCAGTATTGTTTGGTGGTACTTCTCTATGTTGTCCACAACCTGGTGCTTGTTTTGGACTATTTGGGCCACCGCAGGTAAGTGAGCAATTCTGGCCACACGCAGGTAAATCTTTAGGTGTGGCTGTGTTGTAGCAGAGTGGTTTTATAGATCTTGGCTTTCTTAGTAGGCTGCCTCTCATGCCTGCGGCTGGCCCGACTCGCTCTCTGGTATGTATCCGCCCATGATGGTTGGGCCGGATAAAGAGGGGGAAATTGCCATTTAAGAGCAAGTGTTGACCAGGCCATCACAACGTTCCAAGTGACTCCATTGGCTCTGCCCACCTCCCTCTTCACCTGCCCTACCCGCAACGCTGGCCTAAGATTGGCTGAGGCGCGTGCTGAGGCCCATCCGGGCAAACCCGGCACCTTTGATCTGATCGCTCGCTCTCCTCCATACTATTTTCGCCGTAATAACTTCCCGGCAACGTGTTATCGATGTCTTATAGTGGCTGACGGGAGTAAGAGGATGGCACCATGACATAATACCTAGAATCTCAGACAGTAGGGAACTTAGTTCCCGTATTCTCAATTATATAAGCCTGTCTAATAAGCTTATATAATTATTATCTATGCAAAACTCCCCACCCCCTCCCCCTCCCAACCCCGGAATCCCCCACCCCCTACTCGTTAACTAAGCTTGCCTAAAGGTTTAAGGGAGGATGGTTGTTTTTTCTGGCCCTCCTTCTCCTTCATGTTTAGCCCCATTAGTTTACACATTTTAAGACGTTCTGCCCATTAGTTTGGTAATTTTAAGATATTTCGCACCATTTCTTAGTCAATATTTGTTTCTCTTTTTGTTTCTTCTATATTCCAACTACTCCATTTCGGGCATAGGCTGAGAGCCTGTAAATTCAACCGTTCTACATCGAACGGTGAAGCCCGTGAGGTCTCGTTCCAGTCTAGGGGGTGAGCAAAGTGAAGCATTTTTTAACTGAAACCAGCGCCTGCCATCTTGCCTTTGCAGGATGCATTGGGTTTAGTTGCTCATTCATGGCTCGAAGCAGCCCCATATCTGAAGCTGCCTCTCTCCAGTGCTTCACTGTCTCACCTTCTAGACTCATACCCTCACTCCCAGAACGCCACCTATTGAGCAATGAACTCACTAGACATTGCCCCCCTATAGCATATTTTGAATATGGCAATATTCATACAGTGCTATTCAATCAGGGAACAATGAGGGTATTTATTTGGCGTTTCGGTGGGCTTTGTGGTAATGCACTGATACTAGGTACAGCACAAATTCCATCCCAATAATATATGCCCATTGACATATCAGGATTCGAACCCGGGTCCATTGGATTACCATTCCAGTGGCAAGACCACTCCACCACACCTTCCCTGTACAAATTTAGATCAGTTCCTGCCATGTAGGTGTCGATTTTTACCTGGCAAGATAGAACGAGCCTGTAATCTAGGAGGAACCGGCCAAAGGACATTTTTCTGCCGAAAATGTAAACATTTATCTGGAAGGGAGATCTTGGGGATGTTTGTTTAACCTTCATGGAGGTTTAGGGAGTAAACTAACTAAATAGATATATAAATCGACCAATAAATAAATCTCCTCCCTTAACCCGTCGAGCCCCGGCTGATTATTAATAAATGTACACCCAGAACCCGGCCGGTTTTGAAAAAATTGTTTTTATTCCAGAAACAATAGCGAATGGGTTAGGAATGAAGGAAAAACCACGAAAAACCGATCAAAAAGCTCAAAAAATGGTCCTACAGAGCCCCCGAAAACGGATTTTACAAGAGTAAAACATTGAAGGCAATTTCCCCCCAAAACCAGGTTATTGCGCGCTCACGCGCACGCACGTAGACTTTGAGAGTTTTCAACCATCGGCACGGTTGCGTGGGATACGTACACAGTTCCCATACAAATCTGAGCCCTCTCGAGGGGCTACACCTGAGGTTACGGTCGGAGCAATTAGGGTGACTCGTCAGACGTGTCGCTGGGGCTGTGCGTTACATACATCGCCGACGCGCCAGACGCGTCGCTGGTGCTGGACGGGTTAAGTGCACTCTATCACACATACGTAATTCAAACCCGGAACATTTCCCGCGCGAACAATAACCGCCATGTCCAACTGGTTGAAACATAGGGAATAATTTGTAACAGTTATTCTGGTGAAAACGGAATATTGGAACCATAGAGTACAGAAGGATAGAGTGAAAGCGTGACGTCACACGGTTATTTTGCCGCGCGTCCTAGGGATTTGGTGGCAGCACTGTTGTAGGGCATACAATCAAAACACCTCAGTCGTTTTTCCTTATTAGATACTCCTTGATATCTGTGCACCTGGCTTGTCTGCAGTGTTACCAAAGTTAGAGGAAATTCCGCAAAATGAGGGGGCAATAGATTAATGAGGGAACGTCTCTACGAGTGATTTAATGTTGGTAAAAACACTTGTAAATTAATTGAAATAAATTAGATATATAAAAACAAGATAAAAATATTAGGAATACATATACAATATAAAAAATACTTATATATGATGTAAGCTGTATAACTACAAGCAACCTAACAAGAATTAAAATGTCATTTTGAATATATATATATTATTAGTCACATGTTATGTAGATGTTCATTTATAAAGTTGCACTAAAACAGGACATTTCACGAAATACGTTCATAGGTTATATTTATGACATCTAGGGATATTTTGGCCCAGCATGTTTGACGTTGACAACTTCCCACTCTCACAACAACAATGGTGGGTGGTAGAAGAGAAGTGGCTGTGAACCTCCTCATATTGATGACAATTTCATGATGATCTGGCCTTTACAGTAGCCTTTACTTATGCCTATTTAACTCTGTCATGTCTCTTGAGTCTCTGGATAGCGTATAATTGATTATTAATAGCGTTATTAGTACAAGGTAGGGATTATTACGGATAATTGGGGACCCTCCCATTTTCCTTTGCGATCGTACTGCCATCTCTCGAACGTGCGGCACGCTATTTTCAGATTTGTAGCGTCTCTCTTTCCTCTCTATGCTTCTGTACTCTATGATTGGAACAGAGACATGATCTGAATAGAAAACGGATTTCTTTTTTGCACTATATTTAAAAGCCGGTGTCACACGAGTGCATTTCCGATATTATTTTTCAGGCAATTGTGGTATGGCAGCTTGTGAATTAAAGTTATATATTATTTTAGTCTCTTAGAATCATATACTGTATAGCCAGTCTATTATACCGCTTTGCAGTAATTTCAATCCGTTGTGAAGTAGTGATCGATATTATCATTATAAAATTGTACGTTTTCATGTTTTCCAAAAACGTATTATTTGGTTCAATTGGGTATTCTCTTTGAATTTCCCATTCTCTGAACAGTGGGTTATCGTCTGCTAGCATCTGCTGTTTTCCGCGAAATTATGTTACCCATTTATTATTAATGGGCTTTTCCGGTATATTGATAGAGTACGCATATTATTTTATGCGTTGTATAAGCATTTTGCATTTAGTTGTTTAATCCTATATGATCCTACTTGTCATAGTAGTAGTTTTATGTTAAGTAAGGATATGCATTGTATTAAGAACCATCACCCATGCTGGGATACAAGTAGCGCCATCTTTTGCCGTCTTGGTGGGTGGCTGTGTGTGCAGCTTGTGTGTCCCTCGTATTGTGACTGCAGATGATATTGTGGTTTCCATATTATGTTTCTTCCCTTCTATGGTTAGCTAGTCTTAGTAGAGCCGCAAACCTTGGCCTTGTTAAGGTGTGGCAGCTAGTATACTTTGGCATTGGTGGAGGAGTAGGATAATTATTCCTCGCTGGCATAATAGCTAGACCTAGTACTCTTTATAATTTTTATGTTATTCCTTCAGTGGCTTGTGTTGATCCCAGCCGATCATTATTTATTTCATGTGCATTGTTTTAATTAGGGGTCCAGACTATTGATGTTGATTGGTTCGAAGTAGAGGGTGGAGGACTCTATTAGTCTTCAGTTACAGTGAGGATTACTTAGGCCCAGGCAGGCTAACAGTCTGGACAAACTAGACTTTGTCTTTATATACAGTATATGTGTTACAGTGCGCCGTAGGTAAGCTGTGTTTGCCTACCTGGGTATTATTTCTCCGCTTAGCATGAACACTGGCACAATTATAAAAACCCATTGAGTTGAAGTCTTCTTAGGATGCCTCAACGATTGTTAGGATAGTTAGGTGGGTGGTGTTTGATAGGTGTTTGTTTGATCCTTGATTCATTTGTTTATGCTTGATACTTGCTTCATTATTTTGGCATTTATTGTTGGCATGTATTTACTGTAATTTCATTAACATAAATTAAATCAGAGATTTCTCTTCTTTGTGCAGCTTAGAAAGGATCCTCCTCAGTATTGCCATTTCGGTACTGAATGTTGATGATGGTTGTGGCTCAAGATATGTGTTCATCACAACTAGGGGTTCCAGTTGTTTGCATTGTTTTAATAACGGAACCAGTTGGGGGATTGTCTGCACTTTTGGTCCCCAGATATCCTGGAAGTTGCAAAAAAGCTCTGCTCTGTTGCGATAGGCTGTGTTACGAGTTGAAGCTACAGAGGTGCTGAGTATTTAATTGTCTGTGTTATTACAAGGACTAGAAGAAGCCTCTACTGTAAGTCGTAACAATATATATATATATATATATATAATATACATTCCTGGTCGTGACTGTACACATACCTATAAGAATTTCCAGGTGTGAATGAATATACACATTTACATGTATAAAGGCGGTGTCACACAAGCAATTATTGCGTCAAATTTACAGGCAATTGTAGTCTGACAGCTGCAAAATATAAGTTCTGTAAGAATTAAACGAAAGTCACTGATTGATTATGTATATGTGGATAAAAGAATGAAGAAATCTGTGATGGATGCTAGGGTGTATAGGGGTATTGGAGGAGGTCTGGCTTATCATTATTTAGTAGTAGCTAGGGTTAGGATACGAAAGAAGTGGGTAAGGAGAGCTGGAGGGAGGCGAGAGGAAGGTGGAATGGTGAGGAGGGTGAAGAGGCTACAGGAGGAGGAAATCAGGGAAGAGTACAGGAGAGCAGTAGAAAGACGACTAGGTTGGTTCGACCTGGAAGATATGGAGGAAGTGGAGGAGATAAGCAAGGTGTTTAAGGAAGAGATCTGTGCAGCATGTGAGGAGGTGTGTGGAGTGAGGAGAAGAGGGAGGGGAGTGAAAGGTACAGCATGGTGGACAGAAGAGGTAAAAATAGCTGTGGAAGAAAAGAAGAAGGCGTATAGAGAGTGGTTGGGAAGTAGAGGGAATGAAGATTTGGAGAAGCAGAAACGAGCGAGGTACGAGAAAGAGAGTAGTGAAGGAAAGTAAGATAATAGATGAGGAATTTGGAAGGAAATTGAGTGTAAAATGGAGGGAGTGTAAGAAACTGTTCTGGAAAGAAGTCAAGAAAGTTAGGGAAGGTAGGAAGGGAAACAGTAAGGGTGTTGCTACGACTGAGGTTTAAATATATCAGGGCTCTTATTCATTGGACTAGTAATGGCATAAATGCTACAACGGAAAGAGCTAGATCCAACCTCTGATGTATATTCCCAGTGAACAAAAAACACAAATACTCTACAGAGTTCTATATGCAATAATAGGTTATTAAACTCTCAATAAATGTGCGTCTACTCTAGGCTTAATGTTATGTGAAAACAGCCTATTACTACCTATAACCGAAGGTGCTTGGTTATGGTATGCAAAGTAAGGTGGTAAGAGAAGTTACAGCTTACGTTACTTTAATCAATAAATGTCAGGCACTCCTGCATGAAAGAAAGTGCACTAAAGTCCTTCAACACCAACAAGGAATATTCTTTAAATGTTAGATGCTATAAAGATGCTCGTATCGGAAATGGAACCCAAAAAGGCAGGCAGCGGAACAATGCTCGTGTAGGCTATGCACACAAAAAGGTAGAATATATAATGCCGTCGGAGCCAAGAATATCCTAAACACTACAACAATAATAATGATCGCCACAACAATGCAGTATTCCTCTCAACAAAAAGAGCCTAAGTCGTTTGTGTCTCAATACATCAAACTAGGCTGCGAAATGCTTGTGTAATCATAAATGGGTATGCATAATAAGAGTACTTGGTTTAATATACTTAATGTCTACTATGATTGATAAAGTCTAGCTAGAGTCAATGATACGAGATACTGGTGCGCATGGCATGCCGCATAGCCTAGTGCAAATCTCAAGTCTGTGCGTCAAATATTACGTTATAGTGAAGGGTAGCTCTCTTGAGAATCCTTAATACCGAAGTATCAAGCGTTCTCCTGGCGTACCTCAAAGAAAAACAACCAAGATTAGAACAGTGCAGAATGGTATAGGCAAAAAGCCCTCATTCATGCATGCTCTACTCTCAATGGCACACAGACTAGAATTTACTCAATCAACTCCAGTTCTCAGGTATGTCGTGCAGCTTTTAACTAAAGCCAGCACTCATAGGAAATAATACCTTATAATATCAGACTCCTAGTCTAGCATTATCTAATCCAGCAGAACACTAATAATTATAGGAAGCGGTACTAAACAATATGAATGCCAACCAATGCTTCGTGATCAACTTATCTTAACAACTAACATACATGGGTTATATCAGACCTTAATGCACAATACAACTGGCCAGCATGAAGCTGATTATGCAGAGTTAACCAGAGGGGATATAATATGAATAAAAGGTGGTGAAAGGTATGGAAAATGAGAGAGATAGGCAGAGGAAAAGGTTCTCAGGTGCGGAGAGGGGGAAAGATATCAAAGGGATAAGAGGGATGCGTTCTAGAAACCAGATCTGAGGGAGAAAGTGGCGAGGGAGCTGTATATATACTCGCACTAGCTCGACCCGCGTGGGAAAAAAGCGGTAACAAGTCCTCTAACCACTACCAAAGTAGCTAGCAAAACATTACGTCACCAAGCATGGTAAAGAACTCCCTCAACCAATCCCCACGAGGCCAGCCAGCTATGACGTCATCGAGTATAGCAAAACACTACGCGCCCCCTCTCACTCTGTTCTACTCTCTCTCTCTCTCTCTGATCCTATCATTACTAGTTAAGGATAAAACATATACCTTACAATTAAATATATAAAGCCTTGACATGGGTGAAAACAAAGAGCCTTTCTGGACTGCCCATGACACGAGCTCTCATATGAAATAAAGCACACAATAATACATCAACTGTAGCCACATCCACTGCCCTGGCGATCCTAGCGAGTCACTGTAGGACAAGCCATGCGGTTCTAAAGGAGTGGTTAACGTCACAGTGTGAAAGATGTGAAAGATAAGAATGGGAGAATGCTAGCCGAGAACCAAGAGAGAGTCGAAAGATGGAGGGAGTACTTCAACGAGTTGCTAAATGTAAGAAATGAAGAGCCAGCAAACATAGTTGGATATGGTATGGGAGGGAGAAGAGGAGAAGTAGTGGGGGAGGGAGATCAGAAGTGTGGGAAGCCATGCAAAGAGTGAAGTTGGGGAAAGCACCAGGAACAGATGGAGTGTGTGGGGAAATGTTGAGGTATGGTGGGGAGATAATGATCAAATGGGTATGGAAAATGTGCAAACTAGCATGGGAGAAGGGGAATGCACATGATGACTGGAAGACTGGCATAATAGTTTCCCTATATAAGGGCAAAGGGGAGAGAAGAGTGTGTGGTAACCACCGAGGAATATCTCTTTTTAAGCGTAGTAGGGAAGGTGTACAGTAGGGTAGTGATTGAGAGAGTGACAGTGAGAACGGAGAAATGGATAGGCGACGAGCAGGGATGTTTTAGGAAGGGAAGAGGATGTGTAGATCAGATATTTACCTTGAATTGTATTGTGAAGAAATATCTGGAGAAGCAACAAAAGGTGTATGTTGCCTTTATGGACTTGGAGAAGGCCTATGACAGGGTGGATAGAGAAGGCATGTGGAAAGTACTTAGAATATACGGAGTAGATGGCAAGTTGCTGAAAGCAGTGAAGAGCATGTATGAGGGTGCAAAGGCGGCAGTACGTGTGGAGAACGAGCAGAGCGAGTTCTTTGACCTGAGTGTTGGGTTGAAACAGGGGTGTGTGATGTCCCCGTTGTTGTTTACTGTATATATGGATGGAGTCATGAAAGAAATAATTGGAAGAGCAGTGGATGTTGGTGCATCGCTGAAAAGGGAGGGAAATGTGTGGAAGCTGCCTATACTGCTGTTTGCGGATGATACAGTTCTGATGAGCGATAATGAATGGGAGTTGCAGGGTCTGGTAAATGAGTTTGGAACAGTGTGTGAAAAACGGAATTTGAATGTAAATGCGGGGAAGAGCAAGGTTATGGTCTTCGAAAGAGGTGAAGTCACAGAGAGTGAGGTGAAGTTGAATGGTCAGGCTATGGAGATCGTCAGCTCTTTTAAGTATCTGGGCAGTGTGTTGAGTAAAGATGGGACTGTGGATGAGGAGGTGCGGGAGAGGGTGCAACAGGGGAAGAGGGTTGTAGGAACGTTGAAAGCAGTAACAAGAAATAGGGTGGTCAGTTTGGAAGTGAAGAAGTCCTTGCACGACAGTGTGGTAATCTCGACACTAACTTACGGAAGTGAAGCTTGGACGTTCGGGAAGAGACTCAGACCAAGAGTGAGAGCGGTGGAAATGAGATACTTGAGAATTGCGTGCAGAGTTACATGGAGAGATATACAGACGAATGATGAAGTAAGAAGGAGGTGTGGTGTGGAGGTAGATTTGCTGGAAAGTGTGAAAAGGAACGACTTGAGATGGTTGGGCCATATGGAATGTATGGAAAGTGAGAGATTGACTAAGAGGGTGTACGAGAGCGAGGTGGAAGGACAGAGAGGGAGAGGTGGAAGGATGGAGTGAGGAAGAATATGAATGAAGGCGGTGCGGGTTGGGAGGAGGGACGTCGACTGACTGGGGACAGAGGTGCATGGGGGCGGTTCGTTCGTGGCCACCCCTTCGGGGATCACGGCGTCAGGCAATAGATAGATAGATAGAAGAATTAAACTACCGAACATAATCTACCTTCGATCTAGTTTCCAATGCCAATGCGAAAGAGCCTTAAAATTGTACGAAAAAAACTTGCTCATCGAAAATTGCTGGACAATTTCCCGTGTAGCACTACCTTAATGAGAGTACTGCTCAGGTGGCACGGTGGTGGGGTAATGTCGCAGGTAATGACACTAAAAAACAATTTTCTCGAGCAATCTTCATTACAGCTACTAGGGAAGAGAGAGAGATAGTTATACAGAGTTACATATATACACAGACTGCACAGAACTTGTGGTCCCTACTAGGCAGTCCGGACTTTGCTACAAAGAGGAAGGAAAGGATAGCAAAGCAGAAGGTTCTCTCCCCACCCACCACTCCCTCCGACCATTGGTTGGTATGACATTTAGTTGGGGAAACAAGTCCCCCAGCAGAATGAGAACAATTTCTACTGGGAAATTTATAGTAAATGACGAAGTTGAAAAATATCATATAGGCTACTACTGAAGCTTAACCTATTTTTATTTTTAACCATATTATTCCAACCTCCTCAACATGGATGTCTAGACTCCTTTTGAATGTGCCAATTTTCTTAAATTGTACCACTTTCTCTGGCAGTTTGCTCCACTTGTTGTCAACACTACGTGAAGAAGTGCTTTGTGACATCGAAATTTGCCCTCCTGATTTTTAATTGCATTCCATTTCCCCAAGTTAATAAACTGTTATCGATTTTGAAAAGTGAATCTACATCAATTTTGTAAAATTCCTTTAATATCTTGAAACACTCGATTAATTGATCTCGCACTCTTCTTTTCTTAAGTTATTTTTTTAATATTTTGTTTAATCTTTCATGATATGATTTATTTCTTAATGACAGTATCAACTTTGTCGCTCTAAGCTGCACCGACTCGAGTTTCTCAATGTCCTTGTTCAGATAAGGAGACCAAAATTGCATATTCAAGATGGGGCCTCACTATGCATTTATATATCGGTACTATAATATTTTCATTTTAATAAGTAAAATTTCATTTTATATATCCCAATGCTCGATTGGCCTTGTTCACAGCTGCTGCACATTGATCTGATGTCTTTAGGTTTTCAGATATAAGAACCCCACGTCTTTAACTAACCTTGTTTTGATTGGCTGACATTCCATCTTGTATTCATATTTTTTGTTTGTATTACCTATTTGCAAGACCTGGCATATGTCAACATTGAATTTCATCTACCATTTTTCTGACCACTCAACTATTATATTGACAATCATATTGCAGTTTATTTATGTCGTCTTCGGTTAATACTGATTTTCCTATCTCTGTGTCATCAGCGAACTTTGAGACAGTATTTTTTAGTTCTACATAATGTCATTTATATAAATAAGAAACAAAACTGGCCCCAGGACCTATCCCTGAACCACTCTACTATAAACTGGCTCACACTCAGATTCTACTCCCTTTATCACAACTCTCTGTCTTCTGTTTGTGAGCCAGATAGATAGATAGAGAGAGAGAGAGAGAGAGAGAGAGAGAGAGAGAGAGAGAGAGAGAGAGAGAGAGAGAGAGAGAGAGAGAGAGAGAGAAAGAGAGAGAGATTAGAGAAAGGCCAAAATATATAAAATAGTATAGGACAGAAAGGATATACCGTTTTAGGACAAGACATGGTAGGACAAAACAAGACAGCACAGCACAGGACAGAACAGGACAGGATAAAAACGGATAGGGCAGTACAGAACAGGACACAAGACAGGACAGAACAATATACTGTATATATAAACAAACTTATATTAACTAAGGAACACAAAGTTGACTGCTTGTGAAAATCATTCACACACACACACACACACACACACACACATATACCTATACACACACACTCTCTCTCCCTCTGTCTTCGTGGCGCAATGCATATGTGTGTTGATTTTCGGTGTGAGCGTCCTGGGTTCGAATCCCCGGACTGCCACATGTGTTTGTTAATTTCATTAATCGAGTTTAGAAGTAAAGTTGGTTGGTGGAGAGAACATAATAATACACACGTACACAATTTCTCTCTCACAAACAAACACACACACACACACACACTCTCTCTCTCTCCTGGAATAATGTCAAACTGTAATCAATATTGGGAGTTATCGGTCTATTAAATGTGGCCTTAATGACTCGACCATCATAATCAAGCTATCATTAATGACTTCATTAGATACCGACTTATCTTGCAGTATCTTCATGGCCTTAATGAACCCACAATTTGATATTCTCTGGTACCCGGTACATTTTCCAACTTTAATAATTTAAAAATAATGTAATTGTGTTATTTATCGTGTTACGTCCTGTGATATATAAACACTGGGCTCTTTCTATTGGACTAGGTATGCGGAAACAAGCAACAACGGAAAACGCTAGATCCAACCCTTATCTATAAACCCAGGCAACAAACCACCCTAAACCGTCAAGAGTCCTGCCTGGACAACAAGGTATCCTATGACTCGGTTACAGGGTGCACGCACTATAGACTGCTGATAGTCAAGCAGGCTTATAAAAGATCACACAATTAAGTTGACTTAAAGCTTCAAGGAAAAGATAGATGACGGAATTAAATTGCCTAAAACAATTTAATAACAAACTAGAAGAAAGTACATTTAACGTTACGTTAATTAATACAACTAATCACCCCTGCGTGAAAGAAGGTGAAAGCAAACAGTCCTCAAAACATCGTACCGGTAGACAAGATGCGGGTTTCTAAACTGCATGGGCTACTGTAGGATCTGATGCTTAGCAAAGAAAGTACGTTATGGATTTAGAGAACTCTTAACTCATAAGCAGGAATAAATACTAGTGATAGGCCATACAGTGTATAATGGCATAGGTATAATTAAATAAAGGCAGCAACTCGCAACATAACCAGATACAGGTGTGCTTCTCACTCTTAGTCAGGCAAGCCTGCTCGGACAGAGTCTATAAGCCACACCCTGACTCACAATGCTCACAAAGACGGTAAACTGTGGCACAATAACAAGCATACAGAAATAATAAAACCCTAGCTGTTAATCTGCCAGGCGGCAGAGGTCTAGCCGGAAGGATATAGGCTTCGGATAACCGGGCTGAGCCACCTGCTCTAGCCTAGGGACGTTCCCAAGTCTGTGCGCCAAATTACTCTAATTGAAAGGGTGCTCTCTTGAGAGACTCAGATCGCAAGTATCTGACTCTCTCCTGGCGACCCTAAAACAAAAGCAAGACGTGCTAGCGCAGTGCTGAGTGGACTAGGCAAGGGCCCTCACACAACACAACGCTAGACACACAGGGACACAGACACGAAAATGCCCCCAGACTCCCACGGGTATCCTAGTAAAGTCGTGCGGGTCCACAGGACTCGCACCAGCAGACTTTACTTAAAGGATCGCAAAAAGCCTCCCCTCCGGTCTAGCCCCTGCTAACCTGACACAAGAACACACTAGCAAGCATGAAACTACCAAATATGAGACAACAAAAAAGCTTCCTAGGTCTCATTAACAATTACATCTCTGCATAAGGCCCAAAATCCTATCTAGTTATCTGAGAGCTCGTCGTTAATACAATAATATATATAAGGTCTATCAAGGGGATGGGATAATTAAATAGATTGGTGAAGTAGTGGAAAGAAGGTATACAAAGTAAGAGAGAAAGTTTCTAAGTGGGGTTGAGAGGGATAGATATCAAGTGGGTCCGAAGGGTACGACAGTGAGGTGAGCTCTGAGTCTTGAATCTGTCTGGACCCCCCACTAGGCATGCAGAATACATCCCAGGCTTGGCAACACTCAACACAGTTGCCGGGTCAAAATCGTCTACCCCGTGCGTGAGTCGAAACTAAGCCTAACATTGCAATCAAATGCACGTGGCACATCAGGCTCGTCCCAAGCTAGACTCTCCGCGCGAAGCAACGTCCCCCAGCCGGTCTCTCTCTCCCGCTCGTCTCCTCCCACTCTCACTAGACTTACATCTTATATATTATAATGAAACAATCAACTATCGAGAATAAAATATACTAAGATGCGTTGGTTAAGAATAAGGGCAGCTACAAGCTGTGAAACAACATAAGAATATCCCAGACATTAGTTACATTGTCGTAGGATATATACTAAGGAAAAGCCGGCCGGCCGGCTGCCGCCAGCCGGTTTCTAAACGGCTGGGCAGCCGACGCGCGCGCATGCCCGCACGTGGCTACTATGCAGAAGCGTCACAATCGGCACTCGGATGGAACGAGTAATACAGCCAACTACTGCTAACACTGAGGCTACATACTTATATACTATGTTAAGTATTGTAAGTATGTAAATTGGTTTGAATAAATACCTTCTCTGATTTTTTCTCGCCCTCCCTCTCTCTCTCTCTCTCTCTCCCTCTCTCTCTCTCTCTCTCTCTCTCTCTCTCTATATATATATATATATATATATATATATATATATATATATATATATATATATAGTATATATATTTATTTATTTGCATGGATGTATATATTATTTCTAGTACATTTAGTAGTGTTATGATTACTGTTTACATTTATCTATCAAGATTTGTCTATCTGTCTCTCTCTTTCTCCACCTCTCTCAAACACACGCTCACGTAAATAGCCAATTTCATCCAAGCGTCACAATACATTCCCTTGCTTCAGATAAATTCAATTTCTACGATAATGAATTTCATGTCAAGTATAAAATGGGTGTTATGTGTAAATACGGGCGTGTGTGTGTGTGAGAGAGAGAGAGAGAAAGAGAGAGAGAGAGACAGACAGAGAGAGAGAGAGAGAGTGAGTGTGTGTGTGTGTGTGTGTGATAGATAGATTGTGTGGGCATGTGTGTGTGAGAGAGAGAGGGAGAGTGTGTGTGTGTGTGTGTGTTTGTTTGTAAGAGATAAAGTGTGTATGTGTGTATATGTTACATAGATACACTCTCTCTCTGTCTCTCTCTCTCTCTCTCTCTCTCTCTCTCTCTCTCTCTCTCTCTCTCTCTCTCTCTCTCTCTCTCTCTCTCTCTCGCCAATTAGCTTGACTTCTACCATAGTAAAACTCTTAAACGGGATACTAGTAGACAAGATAGTTGACTACCTAGAAATCCACAATTTAATATTATTACTGATTCCCAACATGGATTCAGGCGACACCGATCAAGTCTTACCAATTTGCTGAAATTTGTCAATGAAATGCTGAGTGAGTATGACAAAAGTAGAGCCATAGACTTCCTTTACTTAGATTTTCAAAAAGCTTTTGACAAGGTGCTTCATTGCAGGCTAATGTCAAAAGTGAGTGCGCTAGCTATCAGTACAGAGGTCACAAATTGGATAGAAAGTTGGCCAACAAGTAGACAACAACAAGTGGTAATATCAATGGTGTGTCTTCTGAGTGGACTTCAATCACTTCTGGAGTTCCACAGGGATATGTCCTTGGCCCACTTCTGTTTATCATATACTGTATGTCAATGACATCGATATTGGTCTGTAGAGCGTGATCTCCAAGTTTGCAGATGACATAAAGCTTGGGATGAATGTGAAAGACCCCAAAGGGGTTGAACAGCTCAGGATGGACCTCAACAGACTGGGTGAATGGTCGGTGAAATGGCAGATGCCTCTTACTTGGAAAAGTGCAAGGTGATGCATATAGGCCAAGCAAACCCCAATTCAGGCTATTCACTATTGGGAATGTCTCTGGAAGTGACTGACTTGGAAAAGGATTTGGGTGTTGTGATTAGCAGTGACCTAAAGTTTTCCAAGCAGTGCATTGAAGTAAAGAAGAAAGCTCAGAAATTATTGGGCTATATTAAGAGGCAATTTAAGTATAGAAATAAGGAAATATTCCTTACACTTTACAACACTTATTCCATCGCTTAGAAGAACAAGTTATGAGGACCGGTTGAGAGCTCTTGATCTCTTCTCGTTGGAGACACGCAGACTACGAGGTCAGCTCATTGACGTTTTTAAAATATCTAATGGGTTTGACAATGTGGATTATAACAACATGTTTAGCCTCAATATGAATACAACACGTAACCATGGCTGGAAATTAAAATTGAAAAGGTTCAGCACTAGTATCTGTGGATAGTTTTTCACATATAAGATCTGCTCTACCTGAAACAAACTTTCCATCGAAGTTGTAAATAGTTCTTCAGTAGGGCAGTTCAAGAATATATTAAATAGTATTTGCATACTCTGTAAAGAGTGTAGTGCACTAAACAGTCTCTCTCTCCTACCACTTTGAGTATCTCCTCGGAATGGACCGCAAGGTCTCTGAGATAGTAACTTGTCCTTGTAACTCTCTCTCTCTCTTTGTACTTCCTAAAGTTGGGTTTCTCATTAAATTTGTCTGACCACACACTTATAATCCTTGGTCTCTTTCCTGCTGTCTCCTTTCCCTTTCTACATTTCCTCTTGCATCGTCTAATATATTTGCAAATGTTGTTTACTTTATGTTGCCAGCGTCAATATATGTATATAAAATAATAATAATCTTCTGGTTACTTATATAGCGCCCGTATCTCCTCCTTCGAGGATTCACAAGCGCATGGCTTTCTTTAGTCTACCAGAGACCATTACCCATCCCCCTTGCTCATGGGGAGATGGTAACCGCCGGCTGTATCCCAGAAAAACTTTTTCAATCTGAGCGGGGATTGAACGCGAGACCTTCAAGATGGGAATCAGGCACGCTATCAACTGAGCCAGAGAGATAGATATAGATATAAAGATAGTTAGATAGATAGATAGATAGATAGAATGATATATATCCTTATTTTATCGCTATATATATATATATATATATCAACCGCCAATCACTAATGCATTATCGTATTTTCAGACACTTCACTGGTAAGATTACAGCTGGGGTCCTCACTAAGGCCCAATTACATCTACAAGGGGGACGATGTTTCTGAGGACTGCATAAACAAATATATCCCTTATTTAACTTATATTATATGAACCCAAACAGCTACGAGTATACTGCATATCTAATTGTATCTCTATTTTAGCTCTATATATCAACCCAAACCTCTATAATATATAACTATATTTTGTATTTTCCGACTGGTCAGTCTAAGCTGGGGTCCTCACTGCGGCCCGATCACATCCGCCAGGGGGACGATGATTCCAAGGGCTACATAAAGACACACACCCCTTATTTAACCGATTATATGAACCCAAAACACTATTTTATAACTGTATTATTATTTTAGCCCTATGAATCATTCCGGACGGCTATAATATCAAACTCTATCTTGTATTTCCAGACACTCCGCTAGTGAGACTACAGCTGGGGTCCTCACTGCGGCCCGATCACATCCGCCAGGGGGACGATGTTTACTTTGACTGTCTCATAGTGTCCAACCCGCCCGTTCAGCGCATCGCATGGTTCAAGGGGGTAGGTTCTGATAGATAGATAGATTAATAGATATATATATAGATAGATAGATAGATAGATATACAGGCATACAGAGAGAGAGAGAGAGAGAGAGAGAGAGAGAGAAAGTGTGTGTGTGTGTGTGTGTGATATTGAGTTATGATATACTGTAATTATTCGTAATAGTGCAGCAAAATAGGATATTTACCTTTTCAGTATGAAAACGCATTATTGCATAATATCTAACTCTCATTAACCTTATCTGATGAGTGGAAGTTATTTTGAACCCTGTTTCAATCTATTAGTTCTGAGATTATAAGACATTTCGCCAGAGATGTTTGGGAATTATGTTAATTCAGTTAAATATGCATACTTTCAGAATGGGTGAAGTTAAATTTAATTATATTCTGGCTACCATTAGACGATTCTACTCTGCTTATGAAGGATACATGAGAGTAAACGAATTAATGGAGATTCAATACACTTCTTTGATTGCTAGACGTCCTTTCTAAGCTGCATAACATCGTTTAATTAATAGCCAGTATATAAGGAGTAATGGTGTCACCCATACTGAGGTGGTTAATGTCCATAGCTCCAACTTCCTTATAGCCCAACACTCTTAAGTGATCAGTTATACGGACAGGCTACCCACTAACACTAACCCCCCCACCCCACCCTTCTCTATCTCAAAACACTCTCTCATTCACTTTTTCACACGCACATACACACACACTCACTCATTCACTCATTCTCTTACACACACACACACTCTCTCTCTCTCTCTCTCTCACTAAAACTCATTCACACACACTCTCTCTCTATCCCACCCACCCACTTTCACTCTCTCACTCTCCTAGGATGTAGAGGTTGCCCACGATAAGAGCGGTGGGGTCCTAGTCGGGGGCACGAACCTGGTGCTACAGAGTGTACAGAGACCTGACACCGGTACCTATACCTGCCGAGCTACTAACGCTGTCGGTACCTCCCGCAGTAACCCACTCCCGCTCAGTATACAGTGTAAGTACAGAGGGGGATGTGTCGGTACTTCTGTGATATTCCTATGTTTTGTTTTGTTTATAGTAGAATTAATATAACGTAGCTTTCAATTATAAATTGTAACGAGATTTGTCATTAGGTTGGTATAGTCTGTTTTTGTTGTTGCTGTTCCCCAAGCTGCCTGGCCGAACAGCCCCAAGGCCCCGAGCAAGGCCAAGGCCATAACCGAGCCATAACCAGCTGATAGTAAATTGAAAACCTTAGCATCTGATTGTTAGATTTATGATGAAATTATATGATACAGCTATGTCTCCCTGTCATATTATTGCCAATGTTTCATAGTTAGCAACATATTTTGCTACAACATCTTGGTAATAGTCGAGAAATCAGGACGGTGATATAGGAATTTAACATCAGCTGCAATAAAACAGACTATAGTATCCCTCTCACGCTCAGTATACAGTGTAAGTAGTTCGGATGATGTGTTGGTATTTCTGTGATAGTCCCTGATAGTACTGTGTGGCGTAAGTATATCCTATTCATTATAAATATGTAACCATATGTAGCTACCGTGACAGTTCCCTTCATGATTAGTGTGCAGTGTAAGTAGTCAGTATGTAGTATACCCTGTTCCAAATAGGCCTAGGTGGGTCAAAAATCGTGATCCTAATGTGTGTAACTCAAAAAAGGAATCGAACTGTGAAATTCCACACCTACTCCCTGGCTGCCCTTTCCCAAAATGGTAGAAATATTAGCTGGATTACTCTACTCGTTTGTGAGTTACAGACGTTAATGTTCAAGAATGTTGGCCTACTTATTTGGAACAGGGTATAGTAGGGTTCCTAAACGTTGTAGCTTTCAATTAGGAGTAGAAGTTGTAACAACATTAATTTTGTCAGTAGGTTGGTAGTATCTCTCTCACGCTCGGTATACAGTGTAAGTAGTTTGGGAGATGTCTTGGTACTTCTGTGATAGTCCCACTTTGTGATCGGTGTGCTGAGTAAGTAACGAGTATGCTTTAGTAGTTTTTCTATAACTGAAAACTTGCAATAAGAAGTAGGAGTAGAAATACTATTATCAGTATGGTACTAAATTACATATTTGTGTAATATAATTATAACATTTATGACATTGAGCAATTTTAAATTTAAATTTATTAAGGGGATCTGTTAAGATAGTATTCCCTTCACTGCCAATGTACTCGTATACATTGTTATGATAAACTTCTCACGTTTTATTTATAGTGTATGACGAAAAATGTATGTATTAGGGTTTCTGTAACAATGGTGCAATACCGTCTTCATGCTCCGTATAGGGTGTAGTTTGTACATAGATATTTTTGAAAGGATTCAATAACATCACACTAAGTTCAGTTTAATCACTTATGTATTAATAAACTTACGCTCAGTATACAGTGTAGAATGTAGGTATTGGGGGGGATTTGTCAGAATTACTACAATAACCGTTCACACTCAATAAGTATTAATACTAAGGGTTATATAATTACTGTAATAACCATTCACACTCGGTAATAGTACTGAAAAGCTTTGTGAATAATGAAGAAGTATGCAAGTAGCGGGTATGTAATTTTGTAATAACCCTATTACTTTAAGAGTATGCATGTGCAATACAAGTAACCATATTTCATGAGTTAGATAAATGAACAAATTAATTTTTGAAAGACTTTATTTCAGTTTGTATATCACTAATTAGACAAAACCCCCAACTAGAACAACATTCTCCTATACTAGTCCAGTCACGCCGATATGTGGCCAGAGTCGACTAATGGTGATTGCTGTGGAGGGCGAAATGGTGGTATTTTCACGTTACTCTGTTACTCTGGTTAACGCTAAACGATTAAGCACTGTGTAAAAAAAAAAAAAAAAAAAAAATAATAATAATAATAATAATTATTATTATTTCTGTCCTCTTCCAGACGCGCCTATCTGTGACCAGAGTGGACTAATAGTAACAGCTGTGGAGGGGGAGGTGATGGCCTTGGAGTGTAAGGTGGACGCTTACCCGGCCAACCTAACCTTCCATTGGCTCTTCAACAACACCGTAGACTCCACTAGGTTTAGAGAGTCGGAGGTGAGTTAAAGTACCCAGATAAAAACCTTAATCCTTTTATGATATTTACCCTAATTATGGTGAATTTCAGCAAGATGATGCGTTTTCTACTTTTTATTCTGGCTGGCATTAGGCGATTTTATGTAGTTTAGGAAGGATTACATCAAGTGGTTTTGTTATACAAAAATCCCAGGAGGATATACGGCCCAAATATACAAGTCCCCCTTCGCAGCGGCCCAAATACCCAAGTCTCCCCCCCCCCCAACAACAACAACTAATAAATGAGAGAAAACGCAGCTACAGCCCACTTGGTCCCCACCTCGCAAATCAAAACCATCCCCTCAGTCTGCCATCAATCCCAAGAGGCGGCGCTTCTCAGAGGACCCCAGCATGAAGTTACGCGGTCAGGCTGGGCACGGATTGGGCGACCAGAACCTCACCTCCACCAACCCCTGCGAGCTGACATCATCATCAGAGACACCGCCCGATTGGTCGATAGGCGGGATCCTTAGACGAATCCGGAGGGCTCTCCCATTTCTCTCACTCCTACCCTCCTCGACAGAACCACACCGACCTACGATACACCTGAGACCAACGTTTCACCATGCTCTTTTTCCGTGCAACATACCTGCAGCAGAGAACACCTGAGAAATGAATAGGTATTCAGGCCAGGTAGGGGAAAATTATATCATCCCCTTCCCTGTGATATGAATGCTTACAGGCTTCTACAGGTGCCCTCTGGCCCGACTTCTGATATCAACGGCTAATCCCGAATCAGAAGTCCTAGACTGCTCCCTGGATCTAGGACCTCGAATGCTCTCAAGCTTCTTGGACCCCCATTAGTCCAAGCTAGTATTAATACTGAAGCTTGCATAATCGTGACCTGGCTTTCAGGTCCCCTCTAACGTAATCAAATTATATTCCAGTTGCCTATTAAATACCCGTACACGCTATATTTAAAGTTATATTTCCACTATAGTTACATTGTTAAATGTCTGTTTAATCACTAGGTTACAAGGCCTCTGCGTAACTATAAGGGAAAAGCTCTGCCATACTCATACCTACACTAGCTTCTAGCGAGGGAATTCCCTCACACATTCTGAGACTCACTGAGACTCTTCATCATTATTACGTCTCTATAGTTACTATAGTACATGTTGTATAATATATATTCTGTGTAACTATTATGTTAATGAATATTGCTTCTTGTATTATTGCTGCTACTATTTATGATTCTTGTTATTGATGCATTGTCATTGTATAAATAAGCTTCAAATGCACATTGCTACTCTATTTAAATAATAAAACATGTACACCTGGTTCTTGTATCTTCTCAACACCTCCCCCTCGGTAAAACAGAACCTGTGACAGATAGTTTGACTGTGCGGCTACTCCTAGTGGTAGTCGGTATCTTGGGTTTACTGAAATCGTACTAGCCCCTTTGAATATTAAGGGTTCATTAGAAGTTGAAGCAAATCGTCTAACGGTACATAGAAATTGATGTCATCGTGTTGAAAGACCAATCCCTCCTTCCACTGGCTCTTCAACAATACCATAGACTCCACTAGGTTGGAGGTGAGTTAAGGGGAAGGTAGTCGCTTTTTCTGGACACCCTTCTCCCTCATGTTAAGCATATCCCACCTATCCCACATTGGCCAATTTTTACGGCGTTACGAATGGTTCGCCGGCGAAATGTTTATTTTGTTTTCAGTGACACGTTTTTTTTGCGAAATAAGGTGAATTAGCATCGACTATACCTCGAACAATTTGCGACAGCAAGACAACAAATTCGACCGTCGGCGAAAGATTTGAGGCGAATCCGCTCGAATGCTTAGACAGGTATTGGCAAATGATGCGATACACCTGCCAATAATTTAAGAACAGGTTGCGATGCGCCCTCGTATGAAACGAACGTCTTTGCACTATATTAACTGTTTCAATATGATAAAGATTTGTATGGTATTCATTGGATTTCATAGACAATATTATGTAGATTAGGAGGGTTCTGTTGGTATCAAATGATTAATTGATATGTGTGTTATCCCCATGGTTTCTCTTTTTAAACAAAAACAAAGATTAAATAATGTTAATCAGACTATAATGAAAGTAACGCCATCAACTTGATTGCATTAATAACATGACAGTAAATTGTTTTTGCAGTAAAGGCACCACCTGCCCGTAACATTATAATATAATATATTATCACATATTATGTGATAGCACAGATATGGACTTCATATTACATTACATGAACAAGTCAATCAATATTACCAGCGTAGTTTTGCCACTTTATGCACGAGGGAACCAGTATAATTTTATAATTAATAAAGTGTGGTGATCTTATTAAGCTTAAGAATGACCTGAGAGAATCAAAAGGGTAAAATCCAACTCCATTAGCTTTCGGATTCTCACAAGCCCATTTTTAAGTTGCATAAATATACAGTATATATTATGAACTCATTATATATTTTGCTAACTGGACATTACTACAAGACTGACGGAAAGCTACACCAAGTAAGGGTAAGGTCATCTGCAAAAACAAAGGCGACATATTTCTCCTTATAGATAACTAATAGCATGTACAGTCACGGTCAAGAATCGTGTTCTACTTCTATAATTTCAACTCTGATTTTCTCTCTAGTTATAAATTAAAACTGTATATATATATATATATATATATATATATATATATATATATGTTACTATAGCCAGGTAATAGATTCTCTTTTAAACAGACGAGGTTAAAAGCAATAGCAGTTTCAGCATTCAGGATTTTATTGTTACAGCTTTCAATAGTTCTAACAATTTTCCTCTGGGGTTCAGAGATGAGGTACAAAAGGTTAGCAAAATTCATGGTGGATCCAACGTTTCACAAGTAAACATCTTGCATCTTCAGGGAATGGAGAGGTAACGATTAGAATAGGGACAAAGCATCATATTTATACAAAATTCGAGGATCAAGTAGAGGGAGGTGGGCGGAGCTACTGGGTGTGTGGTGGCTGTTCATTGGTGAAAGGCAGTCTATTCGTGAGACGGGCACTAAATCTTATCGGTGATTGGTTGTTGGCTGCAACACCCTGGAATGACACACACAATGAACTGCAAAGGCTCACCCAGGTCCTAGTCAACAATGGGTATTCCAACACTGACATCACCAATGCCATCAACCACCACCTAGAAAAATGGTACAAACAAGACCCCCCTAGCACCAACCCGGCCAATGACATTACATTTTTCTACAGAAACTACATGTCTTCCGACCACACAACAGACGAATCCATTATGAAAGAAATAATTCACAAAAACGTCCTCCCCACCAACCCTGACAATAAAATAAAATTAATTATTTACTACAAATCTCCTAATACCTCCAACCTAGTCCTCCGTAACCGCCCAATTTCCACCAACCAACCGAAAGACGATCATGTGATATACCAGCATATTTGCACCTCTGGGGACTGTGGACCCCTATCCTATGTTGGAATGACACAGACTCGCCTTTCCCGTCGACTAAACCTCCACCTTCAATCTGGCGCTATAAAAGATCACTATCAAGCCCCCCACCATCTTGCCCTAACTCGCGCCAACCTAGACAAACAAACCACCATACTCGACAAAGAATCAGACCCCAGAAGACTAGCTATTTTAGAAGCTCTATACATCCAAACACTCAACCCCAGCATCAACAACCAAACACAAGACCTTCAAATTCTTCCTTCAGGCAAGCGCTACAGGCATGCTGCCCCCTGCCTTCCTCTCGTCCCGTGCCCCCCTCCCTTACGCTTCCACGCTCAGCACATAACTGACAACACCAACCAATCACAGCCACCCACAGCCAACAACCAACCACCGATAAGATTTAGTGCCCGTCTCGCGAATAGACTGCCTTCCACCAATGAACAGCCACCACACACCCAGTAGCTCCGCCCACCTCCCTCTACTTGATCCTCGAATTTTGTATAAATATGATGCTTTGTCCCTATTCTAATCATTACCTCTCCATTCCCTGAAGATGCAAGATGTTTACTTGTGAAACGTTGGATCCACCATGAATTTTGCTAACCTTTTGTACCTCATCTCTGAACCCCAGAGGAAAATTGTTAGAACTATTGAAAGTTGTAACAATAAAATCCTGAATGCTGAAACTTCTATTGCTTTTAACCTCGTCTGTTTAAAAGAGAATATATATATATATATATATATATATATATATATGTTAGTATAGCCAGGTAATAGATTCTCTACGCCATCGGCTTTGGGCCTTGAAATTGAAGTCCTACTGGATGACATCCTACGATTCCAGAAAGACGGCAAGATCACCACCACCCCAGCCCTACAACCCTCCCTACTAGCAGAAGCCGCCAAAACCAGGGGATCCCACCAAAGCAAGCTCCTCAACAAACACCACTTCAAAGCCGCTAAACAACTTAAAGAGAACCCCAACATCATCATCCGGCGAGCTGATAAGGCCTCCTGCCTTGTGATACACGGAAAAGAAGAATACCTACGGAAAATGGACGACATTCTTAGTGATAAAAACAAATTCAAAAGGATCACTCGCAACCCTACTGACGAAATAAAAAGGAAAGCCAACACCACCATCACTGCTATCAACGCCAAAGCCGATGGCGTACACCTGAAGAAACTCATCGGCGAATTCACCCCAGGTTATGCTTACGGTACTATAAAAACCCACAAACCCGGGAACCCCCTCCGCCCCATCATATCACAGATCCCTACTGCTACCTACCAGACCGCCAAGGCCCTGAACAAACTCCTCACCCCTTTTGTTCCTCGGCAATACAACCTCAACTCTGCTTATGACTTCCTAGAAATTCTACGAGATGCCCCCCCAGCTAACGACCACATCATCGCCTCCCTCGACGTAGAGAGTTTGTTTACCAACGTGCCCGTTGACAAGATCATAGATTTTATCCTACGTCGAGTTTACCACTGCCCTAATCTGTCCCCCCTGGACATCCCGGAGAAGGCCCTGAAGACGCTCTTGGAACTATGTACCAAGGAGTCCCCTTTCTTCTGCCCCCGCGGGAATATGTACCAGCAAATCGACGGTGTGGCGATGGGAAGCCCCCTGGGGGTCCTGTTTGCCAATTTCTTCATGGGAACTATTGAAGAGGAACTCCTGGCTGCCCACCGGCCCACTGTCCACTGCAGGTACATCGATGATGTCTTCGTGCGGGTGAAGGACCTGGGCGAACTCAGGGACCTCCAGCAGCGCTTCTTGGCCGCCTCCGGACTCAACTTCACATACGAAGAAACCACCGATGAACATCTACCCTTCCTCGACCTCCTTGTCTCCCTCCACGACCACGGCTTCAAAACTACAGTGTACACCAAACCTACTAACAATGGCCAATGTCTTAATGGAGAAAGTGAATGCCCTAAACGATACCATCAGTCCACCATCGCCGCCTATGTCAGGAGAGCCCTCACCCATTGCACCACCTGGAATGACACACACAATGAACTAGAAAGGCTCACCCAGGTCCTAGTCATCAATGGGTATTCCAACACTGATGTCACCAATGCCATCAACCACCACCTAGAAAAATGGTACAAACAAGACCCCCCTAGCACCAACCCGGCCAATGACATTACATTTTTCTACAGAAACTACATGTCTTCCGACCACACAACAGACGAATCCATTATGAAAGAAATAATTCACAAAAACGTCCTCCCCACCAACCCTGACAATAAAATAAAACTCATTATTTACTACAAATCTCCTAAGACCTCCAACCTTGTCCTCCGTAACCAACCAACCGAAAGACGATCATGTGATATACCAGCATATTTGCACCTCTGGGGACTGTGGACCCCTATCCTATGTTGGAATGACACAGATTCGCCTTTCCCGTCGACTAACCCTCCACCTTCAATCTGGCGCTATAAAAGATCACTATCAAGCCCCCCACCATCTTGCCCTAACTCGCGCCGACCTAGACAAACAAACCACCATACTCGACAAAGAATCAGACCCCAGAAGACTAGCTATTATAGAAGCTCTATACATCCAAACACTCAACCCCAGCATCAACAACCAAACACAAGACCTTCAAATTCTTCCTTCAGGCAAGCGCTACAGGCATACTGCCCCCCTTCCTCTCGCCCTCTGCCCCCTCCCTTACCCTTCCGCGCTCAGCACTCAACTGACAACACCAACCAATCACAGCCACCCACAGCCAACAACCAACCACCGATAAGATTTAGTGCCCGTCTCGCGAATAGACTGCCTTCCACCAATGAACAGCCACCCCACACCCAGTAGCTCCGCCCACCTCCCTATTCTTGATCCTCGAATTTTGTATAAATATGATGCTTTGTCCCTATTCTAATCATTACCTCTCCATTTCCTGAAGATGCAAGATGTTTACTTGTGAAACGTTGGATCCACCATGAATTTTGCTAACCTGTTGTACCTCATCTCTGAACCCCAGAGGAAAATTGTTAGAACTATTGAAAGCTGTAACAATAAAATCCTGAATGCTGAAACTGCTATTGCCTTTAACCTCGTCTGTTTAAAAGAGAATATATATATATATATATATATATATATATATATATATATATATATATATATATATATATATATGTATATACATATATATATATATATATATATATATATATGTGTATATATAAGCAGTAAACGTATATATATATATATATATATATATATATATATATATATATATATATATATATATATATATATATATACTGTATATATAGATCTGCAACCGATCTAAACAAGTCCTTCTTGTTCAAGTTTAGTTCATTATGGTTCATAAGTATGATTGTGCTAAACCAAGAGGATAATTAACTTGAAGTTATGAAGGTAGGACACCTCTTATTCTGCCTGTGGGTGTACGAACCTTGTAGTGTAACGCCACACACTTACCCCCTCACACACGCACATATATAAAGGAGTACAAAGGAAATCAAGCAACAACAGATCTAGTGACCCTTATATGAAACATAAACTAGTCAACTACGCCATTAAATTGTTTGGTTACCTAATTTTAGTTATACGTGTAACACTAAATTTTAGCCAAAGCTAAAACTGAACTGAACAAATCTGAAGCCTTTCAACATTGAACTAAGTCAAACGTTTCAGTTAGTTAAATAGGACATTTACACAAGGCAGTCAACTCCGTGTCAACCCTTGGAACAGAGGCTACTGCATAATTATCCAGGTTACCACAGAAGGGACGTCACAAATGGCTCCAGGTTTCTGTTCATCAGGTGTATGTAGATAACCCCTTCCGTGTCATCATACTCGGGAATTGAATTGTAGTTCACTATGTGAGCCGAGTGCATAAGTTACTGTACTACAGGACAATTTCGGGGCGGAAAGCAAGGAATCCTCATCGTCTTGTAAAATTCCCTTACTAGACGAGACAGAGAAAGGGGTGAGGGAACGCGAAAGTGGTCCCAGACCGTAAGAATTGGATCTTTACATGTTGTTTCTGTTCGGTCTTTGTCTCGAGTTGGCCACCCCTAGCTATGGAGTACGTACCTGAGAATATCCATACATACATATACTGTATACATACGACAACTATTGAGAAGTAAATAAACAACTTTGAAAGCTGATTACTGTACAGCTTGCATATGTTTTACTCCCAAACAAATCATGTTAGAGGCATTTCTCTAAATAACTAATATATATATATATATATATATATATATATATATATATATATATATATATATATATATATATATATATATATATATATATATATATACATACAGTATATATATTAGTTATTTAGAGAAATGTATTTGTGATATATACTCAATATATATATATATATATATCGTTAAATGTTAGAGATATTGAACATTGAAAATAGTCTTTTCCCATATACCGTACAGTATTTACCAATAAGGCTCACCCATTTGCCAAAATCTGTATTCTACCCTCAGGTAAATGAATGTTTCTACCATACTATATTCAAAATATTTTCCTTATATATGTTATAAAATGATTATACATATTATATTCTACCTCACATTGCAACGTCTCGTCAAATTATATACTGTATGTCCGTCATATAATATTTGCAAATATTCATATAGGCATTCGCCTATGGGAGAGGTACAAGGAGACAAGGAGAGAGGCAAAACGGAAAATTAGAGAGGCGAACAAAGATGCAAACGAAAGGTGGGGTCAAATATTGAGTGAGAATTTTGAAGAACGAAAGAAGATGTTCTGGAAGGAGGTAAATAGAGTAAGAAAAGGAGGACAAAAGAGGGAAAAGTCAGTGAAAGATTCAAATGGAGAACTACTAGTGGAACCAGTTGAAGTGAGGAAAAGATAAGCTGAGTATTTTGAATATTTGCTAAATGCAAAAGATGGAAAGAAGCAGTGGTTGATGGAGATAGGTTACCCAAGCCACTCAGGTGGCAGGTAATGAATGAAAGGATTGAGGAAAATGAGGTGAAAGAAGCAGTGAAACAAATGAAAGCGGGAAAATCAGAAGGTTTGGATGGTATTGCTGTGGAGTATATCAAGAAGGGTGGAGATGTGATAATAGATTGGCTGGTGAGACTTTTCAATGTGTGCTTTGTGATGTCAAGGTTACCAATAAACTGGAAGAGTGCATGTATTTATTAGTGGCCCCACCATCATTGACGATTATGCCTATTACATAAGGCTACCTCTTCAAACGCTCATAAGCGTAGTTTGAATCTACCGCCGCAGAGCTCAGAGGAACCTTCATCATAAGCACACGCAAAATCACTCATGGTTAGTCTTTATGATTGGGTTCTCACTACGAAAGAACTTCGTAACAAATAAAAAATAAAAATAAAATAAGAATAACTATTCATAAGCTTTCCATATTCCGTTGATGTACTTCTGTGGATTCATGGACCAGACGCTGACTAGCGCATTGTTCCGCCTTCCTTGCTCTGCGTTCACCCCACCCGGACGTGTCCCCCACAGTGCTCCGCTTTGATTCCGCATTCTTGCGTCCCTAGTGAGTTTTTTCTCATTTGTTTACTCTAGGATGTCTTGAGTAAGGTTAGGATTAGCTTAGCAGGGGTGTCATGGGTGGTTTTCTCGCAGAACAAGTGTATTTTGGGTCGTTTTTGTTGGGGCGTCTATTTCGGACGGACCCTCGTGGCCGAGTTGAGGACGCTCTGAAACTGTTTTTCGTGTTTAGCCATCTTTAGTCCTAGCTTGTTAGGAGGCTTTAACTACGCGATGTCGGGCTTCTAGCTATCTTTCAGATGGAGTAGCCTATTTTGTTTTATACTGACGTTCCTGGTGTTTTTTCTTCACGTAGTGGAGTTCTTTCTAGGTCCCGAGTCAGTGTTACCCTTACCCGGGGTTTTTTTCTTCTACGATGTTGATGTGGCGGCTGTTCCAGTTTTGGTGGGAGGGAGTGCTTTTCGACTGTGTTTCGACGTCATTAAGTGTTTTTCCGTTTTCACCAGGCCTAGCCAGCCACTCGTAGTTTTTTCACATATGCAAGTGTTTTCATTGTTTATTATGATAAAAATGTATTCATGTGTCATGTGTGTCCTGGATTAGTTGTGATTGGCTGATCCAGGAGCTTCGGACTGTGTGTCTGTTTATGTTTATCAGATTGCGTTCTGATTGGTGTGGGTTGCCTTTCCGGCGGTTTTTCTCGATTGCTCCGAGAAAGCCGTTTTGTTTACCGGGTTTTAGTCACGTTGGTTAAATTCGGTAGTTACCCCGGCAAGTTTGGTAGCTTGAGGGCTCATCAGAAACTGTGTTCTCTGTGGTCGAGCCTGTGATCAGGCTTCTGTGTTTTTTCCCGGCGAGGTGGGCCCCACACATTTATCTAGTTGATCATGCTGACACCTGTTGGATATGGTTTTCTTGGCTTTTCAAAGCCATTGAAACTTTGCTGTTTGTTTGTTTGGTCTTTCCCTCCCGGCGACCTTTTTACAAAGAGGTCTGGGGCAGGTACAATTGGTTTGACATTTAATATGAAACCCGGCGGTTGTACCTTCGGGTGGTTATTTTAACGGATTTGCAATTCGCTATGGTTTGCCAAACAATTGATTGATACAATAGGGTATCACGGCCTTCAAGACGGCGATCTATGAGGGCTTCTGGGAGAAGTCGGATTAGAGATTAAGATAGGCTTAGACTTTTTATGATATAAAAAGATGCCTGAATCTTACTGGTGTTTCAAGTGTAAAGGGATACTTGAAAGACTTCATCATTAATAAGGATATGCTTCATCTTTATGAAGATTCAGAAGATATGCTTAAATCTTTTGGACAGGTAAAGATATGCTGAAATCTTTAATATGAAACTAAAGGAAAACGAAAAGTAGTGGTTGAGGGCTACGGTTCGTTGACCAGCGGTTTTGTGACACATGTTTTTGAAACATTTTGGGGTAACCTTATGAGCATTAATTCCTGGAAATTTTCTCTTTCCAGGGCGGAGTACCGGCGTGGCGCCAGATGACCAGATAGATCCCGGGGGTGGGGTAGATTTCCACCAGTCTCTGTCATGTCGGCACTAGAACCTCTCATTGCTTTATGTTCAACGCCGTTATGCTCAGGTATCCCTCTTTTTGCACACAAGCTTTGCATTAAATGTGTTAAATGCCTCGATCGGTCACGGGGGATATGGGTGACAAAGAATTGCACTATTTGTAACCTCTTAAGTGTTAAAGTTCTAATTCAAAAGGATAATACTGCGGCGGTGGCTTTGCAAGAAGTGAAACAACTTCTCGCTACTTATTCAACGAATGTAGCACATAAAGCATTGCAATGTGATAACCTTGAGCTTTGGGAGCTTTTAATTATCAAACATGCCCCCCCTAAGTGTAAGTTACGTGCACGTAAGACCTCAGAGACTGGGCGGGGACAGGTTACCACACCCTCCCTCGGCAAATCTAAGAGGCCTCGCTCACCGTCACCCTCGGCAACGGCGACGAGGTCCAAATCAAGATCACCCCTGAGGAAGCAGGTGAAAGCTTCGGGCCACTCTGCTTCACCTTCAAAGAAGAGGAAAAAGGAAGAGAGTAGGGGACCTAAAGACAATACTAGAACTAAGCATAAGTCAAGTAGAAGTCATAAATCATCCCAAAGGGATCCTCCGGTGCGAAAGGACTCACGGCTGTCGCCGGAGCCTTGTATCCCGCTTTCTGCCTCTACCCCCACCACGTCTAACGTCCAATTTGACAGGTCAGGGGTGGAGTCAGAGAATGTGGTGGAGGATGCCCCGGTGGACATTTCATCACCTGATATTCATGCTTTTTCTACCAGGTCACGTGTGTCAGCCTCAGATTTATAAGTATCTTCCAGAAACTATAAACCTCTAGGGTGCTCGGGTGAGGGCTCCCAATTGGAGAGTATAACAAGCTCGCAAGCGAGTAACAGCCACAGCCAAGGTGTATGGTGATACTCACAGCCCTGGCAGGACAGCACACATCCTTTTGTGACTCAAGTAGTGGCTGACGTCCACCGGGATGCCGATGTACCATCTTCTATCCCAGATTTAACATGGCGGCATGTGGAGGTCCCGGCTTCGGCGGGATCTCCCCATGATAGGCCAGACTTAAGGGATGAAGAACAGCGTTCTCTGGTCTCAGAGATGGAAGTTGAAGAGTCAGGTCACCATCTAGACGACTCTCAGGGTACTGTCGAATCTCCACGGAGTTCGTCATCTGCTAGGTATGTAACTACAGAAGAGATTGATGGATTACTTTTAAATGCACTTAATAAGTTCTTTGGCCCTACACCGGAAACTCCTACAGTTGGTATGGGAGCTCCCGTCGACGTCGACGAATGTGCGACCTCTGGCTACATCCATTGCTTTAGCTAAAATACCTAACCCTCCTCTTGGGTCAGATCCAAGTTCCAATGTGCCAGGCACAGCAGCTCTCACTACTTCCAATGTGCGAGTCATATCAGACATAACTCCCCCCCCTTTAGACAAGGCACCAGTCAAAAAAGGAGTTATGCCTCTTTTATACGGGCCTGATGAGTCATGGGTAGCAATGTTATCAACTAAGCCAGAGGCAGCACAAGCTACTATTTCGGGGGAGCTCCCTGTACCACATGAGTGGGTAATCCAAGGCAATAAGTCTAGAAAACTCAGAGCAATGGATAGTCAAGGAAATGTTTTAGATGTTCATATTAAGGCCATTCCAAGTTATTATAACCATGAATTTTTTGTGTATGCATCAACACCAGCCTTAGCTTCAAAGCTATTTTCTGACTGGACTAAGAATGATGGCTTTAACGACATCAAGGCACTTTCTGCTTTGACGCCGGAGTTGGATATGTTTCCGATCACAGACTCAGCCTCTAATCCAGTCTTGCAGGTGGGGCAGTTGGATATGGGACCTTGGGTGGAATGGGAAACAGAGGCTCAAAATTTTGCCACTACTTTCGCTTCAACATCTTCTCACCAAATCCCTCAAGAAAACCATACTTGGTTCTCTCTTCCGGTTTTTAGTGCCGGAGGAGTCCCCTCTGCTTTGTTTGATTTCTTGGCTGCCCCTAAAATTAATTTGTGCGAATTAAAAGATCCTTTTAGCACGCCTTCCCCAGCTCACCTAGACCGCGAGTTTAGGTTAAGAGGAAAAGCGTTTAGACTGTTTTCGCAATATATTGTTACCCAGCAAGTAACAAAGTCTATGTTACGCTTTTCTCAGGCGATCGAAGCTGCGGAAGTCAGGAAGGCCATTGAACTTTCCCGGCGCTTGCTTCTCCAAACTTCCATTCAGTCTTTAGGAGATATTCGGACAACCTTATTAGAGGCATTTCGAGCAAGGCAGGATCTGAGGATGTTCTTAGTGAAGAAACTTCCTGACCGTATTGCAAGCCAAGTAGTTCTTTCTCCAGTTTTAACTCCTTCTTTGATTTCCCCAGCAGTTTGGAAGACTGTTTTTCAATATGGCACAAGCATTCAAACAAAGTCCCTCTCAAACCTAAGAAGCCTACCTTCACTTTCCCTAAGCCCAAACCAGTTTCGAAAGCTCAAGCTAGTGGCCTTTTCATCAGCCAAAGTCCCATTCCACCCAGGGTCAGGCTCAGTTCAGGTATCAACAGGGTAAATTCTCAGGTAAAGGCCACAGGTTTCACCAACGACCAGGTCAGGGCCCACCTCCAGCCAAACCCGACCAGTCGTCCAAGGGTACACCACCACCAGCAATAAACTAAGGTCTCTCTCACTCCCGGGGCCAGTGAAAGGCGTGTTGGTTCAGAGGGTGGTCCAGCCGGCGAACCCCAGTCTGCTAACTGGGTCATTCCGGGCTTGTAATCAAGCATGGCCATTAAGAACATGGGCGAGGACTGTGGTACGCAAAGGCATCACTTGGGAGTGGCTCCGACGACCTCGCTTACGTCAGCCGACAAAGGCCAATCATGTTCCTTTAGAGGTGGAGTCACTAGTTCAAGAGATGATTACCAAGAGTGTTATTATCCCAGTCCCCCCGACTTACCCAGTGTTTACATCCAAACTATGTCTAGTACCAAAAAGGGACAGTATTCAGATGAGACCAGTCGTAGACCTGTCTTATTTGAATCTCCACATTCACAACGTGTCCTTCAGGATGCTGACAGTGAATCAAATCAGGTTAACACTTCCGCCGGGAGGGTGGATGTGTTCATTAGACCTGACAGACGCGTATTGGTACGTCCCGGTAAACGAGAGATTTCTAAAAAAAATCTGGCGTTAAGAATAATGCATCAGACTTATGTCTTTCAAAGGATGCCGTTTGGATTGAACCTAGCCCCACGCATATTCACAAAATTAGTCCGGCAAGCCCTGATGCCCATTTTAGAACAGGGGATCAGGATCTTGTGGTATCTGGACGACTGGCTGGCGGTGGCAGAGACAGAAAAGTTAAGCAACACTCATGTCAACATTACGTTAAACCATGTCAAATCTCTAGGATTCAAGGTCACCTTAGTAAAGTCAAAACCTTGTTCCCTCACGAGTAATTCAGTGGATAGGGCTGGTCTGGGACACATCATCTCTCACTCTGAGTCAGAGTGTGGACAATCGAAACAGATTTCGCAAACAAATGTTTATGTTTCTCCACAGTCTGACTACGACACGGAGACTCTGGGAATCTCTAGTCGGTTATCTCAACTGGGTTCAACTAACTGTGAAGTTGGGCCGGTTGAAAGTCAAACGTTTAATCTTGGAGGGCAACAAATATTTCCCACTATTACCGGCGGGAACATTATGGCCTATCCCAACATTAATACACAGCTTACTAGCGGTCTGGGCGAAGAGGGAAATGTTGCACTCAGTCATGTCATGGACCTCTCCTCCGCCGACGGTATGGGTGGACACGGATGCGTCAGGGACGATAGGTTGGGGCTTTCAGTCAAACCTCGGGCATCAGGGTCAAGGGCTTTGGTCCCATTCAGAAACCTAGAGACCTCGCTGACTTTTGCATTGTGGACATTTAGGATGCCAAGTGGCTAACGCCGTATGGTAGAAACGTGACAGATAAATTTATGAATCAGTACACACAATCTACCAAGAGGCAATATTAATCTCATAGGCAGTCCTTTACTTCTTGGATAGTTAGAACAGAACAGACAGTACCTTCGGTGGCATTAGTTTTTAATTATTTAAACTATTTGTTTGAACAGAAACGTCTATCTCTAGTGACTCTAAAAAATCACTTAACAGCTATCAGGGTGCCATTCTTTGACCTTACAGGTCTAACCATACCACAAGCGGAAGAAACAGGTTTCATGAGAGCATGCTTCAAACTCCGCCCACCTCCCCGTCAGCTCATGCCTACCTGGTCTCTTGACAAAGCGTTATCTTTGCTTCATTCCCGTCTGTATCAGAATACGGCAGATTTTGAATTGCTATTAAAAAAGGCTGTGTTCATTATGGCTTTGGCAACTGGTAACAGGGTGTCTGAGCTGGCGGCGATGAGCAATACCCCTAATTGCATAATGTTTATGCAATGATTGCATTCATATTGCACCTTCCCCAGGGTTCATCGCCAAGAATGATTAATGAATGTAAAATTAATGAAAGATTAATGAAATGTAAAATGGCTTCTCTGCTAGTAGAAGTCATTAAAGAAAGTAATCCCGGCGTAGTGGGTAGGGCCCATGATTTACGCAAATGGGCAGTATCTTTACGTTTTCTAAAAAAAAAAAAAAATATCTGTTGAAGACATGGCTACTAGTCAACTATGGGCTTCAAATCATACGTTTTTGACTCGATACCTGTCAGTAGCACTAGACAAACCAGCAATGCCATGTGTAGCTTTACGGCAAAGGGTCTAGATGGGTCTCTAAGTCACTAATTGTTTAGGTTAAGAAAGAGGGGGGGGGGGGGGGGGTGCAGTCAGTGAAACATAAGACACCCTAGACCCCGCCGGAGGATATGTACAGAGTATACGAGCTGTGATACAATGTATAAGTGTTGTGATTAAAATTTCTCTGTAGTAATGACTACGGGAAATATTGTTGAGGTACAATTGATGTAGTACAACAATTGTTTCTTTAAGTGGGTTACACTGTTGAAGCAATTTAATTTCAAGAGTTCTCGGTAGTTGCAACTACGAGTAGCATTTTAGTAAGTACATCTGCGATAGTACAAGAATTTATTCTATTTTTTGTGTCTAATTTTAAGGAATATACACATTAGAATAATGGGGTTTATATGTGCACATGTAAACATAAAGTTTTGTTTTTCACCACTTAATTTAAGTGGGGTGCCTTTAACTTTCAGATCTGTGAACAGATTCTCATAGTTACCCTTTTTCCTCAAGCAGGCTTCTTTAAGCACGCCCCTGCTTGTACCCCTTTTTATATGTTGTATAAAGTTTATACATAAATATATAATTTTACAAAGTAAGAATACTATGTGGTTGTTTGATTATCTGCCTATTCTATTTGCAATGGTTATGATATGATTACGAATGTCCCCCTCCAGTCTTAGATATCAGGCATAATCGTCAATGATGGAGGGGCCACTAATAAATTATAGGTTTGACTCCTGCAAGGAGATAAAGAAAACCTAATATTTAGTAGTGGCCCCGTAATCATTGACGACTGGGGCCCTCCCGACCATCCCCTTCCCATTCGTTGATGTATTAAGGATTTTGGTATACTTGATATGTCAGTGAAGGCGGAACAATGCGCTAGTCAGCGTCTGGTCCAATCATCCACAGAAGTACATCCACGGAATATGGAAAGCTTATGAATAGTTATTCTTATTTAATTTTTAATTTTTATTTTTTACAAAGTTTTTTCGTAGTGAGAACCCAATCATAAAGACGAACCATGAGTGATTTTGCGTGTGCTTATGATGAAGGTTCCTCTGAGCTCTGCGGCGGTAGATTCAAACTACGCTTATGAGCGTTTGAAGAGGTAGCCTTATGTAATAGGCATAATCGTCAATGATTACGGGGCCACTACTAAATATTAGGTTTTCTTTATCTCCTTGCAGGAGTCAAACCTATAATTGTGCCATTTAACAAGGGAAAGGGAGATCGGCAGGAGTGTTCAAGTTATAGAGGTATTAGTTTATTATCAGTGGATGGAAAGCTGTATGGCAGGGTGTTGATAGAGAGGATAATAAAATGTACGGAAGTTACAATAGAAGAAGAACAGTGCGGTTTTAGGAGGGGAAGAGGGTGCGTGGATCAGATGTTTGCAGTAAGACAGTTATGCGAGAAGTATTTAGAGAAGCATAAGGAGATATTTTGGGCTTTTATGGATTTGGAAAAAGCGTATGATCGTGTGGATCGTGAAGCAATATGGTAGGTGTTAAGGATTTATAAAATTGGAGGAAATTTGTTGGAAGCAGTTAAGAGTTATTATGAAGGGAACAGAGCATGTGTTAGAGTCGGAAATGGTGAGTTGAGTGAATGGTTTGAGGTAAAGGTAGGTTTGCGACAGGGTTGTGTATTGTCACCATGGCTGTTTAATATGTTTATGGATGGTGTGGTGACGGAGGTGAAAATGAGAACTATGGGAAGAGGATTGGGTTTAGTAGGAAAGAATGGTAGAGATTGGGAGTTGAATCAGTTGCTGTTTGCTGATGACACAGCGTTGGTGGCGGATTCTGAGGAGACATTGCAGCGGGTAGTCAAAGAGTTTGGAGTGGTTTGTGGGAGGAAGAAACTGATGGTGAACGTCAATAAAAGTAAAGTAATGGTGTGTAATAGGGGTGAAAATAGGGTGAATCTAGATGTGAGGCTGGATGGGGAAATATTGAAACAAATAGAGTGTTTTAAATATCTAGGAGGAACGATAAGCAGGAGTGGAGGTATAGAAATGGAGGTAAAACAGAGAGTGTGTGAAGGAAGGAAAGTTTTCGGAGCAATGGGAAGTATGTGGAAGACGAGAAATCTCGGAATGAAAGTAAAAAGTGCAATTTATCAAGGAATTGTTGTGCCAACAGTGATGTATGGGGCTGAGACATGGGCTCTGAGGAAAAAGGAGAGAGCTGGATGTGATGGAGATGAGCTGCTTGAGGAGTATGTGTAGAGTTACTCGTAGAGACGGATTGAGGAATGAAGGGATACGTAGGAGAGTGGGGCAGCAGGAACATTTGTCAGCCAGAGTGGAAGAAGGGTGCTGAGCTGGTATGGTCATGTTGAACGAATGGGAGATGAAAAGCTTACAAAGAGAAAATATGAGACAGATACAAGGGGAGATAGAAGGGCAGGAAGACTCCCATTGAGATGGAGAGACTGTGTAAGACAAGGTTTGGATGATAGAGGAATGACTATAGATCAGGCAAAGGAAGTGGTAATAAACAGGAATGAATGGAGAATGCTTGTGAATAGTTGAGTGAACACGTGGTCTTTTGGGGGAATGGGTCGGGCGCAAGTTGGACTAGATAATAGTTCATCAGGGGCCTGGTCCGGGGAGACAATCAATATGAAGGGTGCGCCTGGAAGTGTGGTGGGCGGGCTTGTGGCTTTGGCTCCGCTACATGTCTGCCTGCCGAGATCGGAGCCTCTCCGGGTGGTCGGGGGCCGGGGGAGTGCTGGAGCGACCTTGGTGACCCTGGTCTCTGGGTAATCTCCTGGGTGACCTAGATGTGTGTGAATTTTGTGTTTTGTATGTGTTTGTTCGGTGTTTTGTCTTGTGTTTTGTGTGTTCCTGTTCTTGCTCTGTCTTGAGTCGGCCACCCCCAAGAAAATAAAAACAAATAAAACAAATAAAAAATAAAATAGAGGAAAATTAAATAACAAAATAGGAAAAGTGGGGATTGGGCCTGAGCATAATAGATAGATAGATAGATAGATTCGCCAAATTGGAGGGGGTATCTCCATGTATTCGTCATATTCGCTGAAAAAACAGTGCTACCAATGACTTCAATTTAAAAGGAAAATTGCAACGAATATGCTGATGAGGCTGCAGCTCTTTGCGAAATGATTACGAAAAGTATGTTTTTCGTACGAGCTCCTCAACGATCTTTGGATTGGCCTTGATTTTTTGGAATTTCCAAAATATGTAGGCGACAACGGTCGACTGCATAACAATTTCCGTGAAGTATTCGAGAATGTGTAACGAGTTTAACGATTATTGAACAATATTTGGGCGAAATCACAGGAATAGGCAAAAATGGCATTCGTAACGGCCTAGCTGTCAAAATTCGCCAATGTGGGATAGGCCCGTTAGTTTTGAAATATTAAAACATTCGGCTCATTAGTTTTAGTTCTGTCAAATATAAGACCTTTCGTGCTATTTATGTGTCAAATTTTTCCTGGCAAGCGATAGAGAGCCTGTAAATTTAGAGGAACCGGCCTTCAGCCTTGACATTTTTCTATCGAAAAGTGTACACACTTATCTTGAAAGGGGGTCTAGGGGGTGTAATTTTAAGCTTGATAGATGTCTAGGGAACAAACTAAAACCCTCCCTTTAAGACTTTGAAGATTGTGAAGCATTTTAACTACCTGGCTATCATCAGACGGTTTTATGCAATTTAGAAAAAAATCTATGGGAATTATATAGGCAAGGAAACATTTTGACAGTTTATTTCTGTGGGAATTATAAGGGTAAAGACTATCTCAATTAACTCCCTGGCTTCCATAGACCCTTCCTAATCTGAGTATATATATAAGCCAGAGTACACAAGAGATCATAATTTATAATATCAGAAATTGGCCAACTGTATATCACAATGGTGGCAATTGATACTTAACGCAATATTTATGTGATCAGTGTCAAGTGAAAATTAGTGACACGAACCGTGTGGCACAGCACAACTTTTAAACTAGTGTGACACTGTATTCAAATTAATAGAAAACATATAGAAAACTAAAACAAAACAAACACAAACTATCGACAATCTCTCACTACATTTGTTCTCCCTTCCCTAATTAGCATAAACAATTAGTGTTCATTGCAAATACCTAGCTTATCCAGTATTCGAGTATTTAAGATCTGTATGTGGTAACCCAGGTTCGAATCCCGGGAGGATCACATGTTTTAATTAATTTCATTGGGAGGTTTTTGGTGTTGGGAGTGAAATTGATAAATTAGATTATTATATAAACGGAAAATTGTTTCTCTAGTTCCATATGTATCTTTACTAATAATACTATTTACTGAATGTCCCTCCTCTATTTCTCTATATATCTCTAATATCGCTGTTTATTGATTATCCCTAACTATATATTTCCCCATTATCTCTCCCTAACTATTTTCATAACTATTACCCTAAATATTTCCCTAAATATAGTATTACCCTAACTATTTCCCTAACTATAGTATTTCCCTAACTAGTTTCCTAACTACATTATGTCCCTAACTAATTTCCAAGCTACAGTATTTCCCTAACTATTTTGGAAATAACTGTTTATTGAAACTCCCTCGTTTTGTTCCAGTACACGGTGACGGGATCGGTGTCGCGCCTAAGATACGTAGCATACTCGGCGCGGGACTACGGTAAGGTGTTCTGCTGGGCCGCTAATGTGGTGGGCCGACAGCAGGATCCTTGTTCCTTCACTCTACAACCCGCAGGTACAGTCGGTTAAATATGTGATGAGTCGGCACCACCTATCAAAATAATTGGTTTCATTAATATCTAAGCTTTATTTCTTCATATCGAGTGATATATACAAACATGTTCCTATACTGACCCACCCTATTCAACATCTGGCAGACATTAATACAGCAGAGAGCAAGCTTAACGTAATGACAGCCGGGACATAACTAATTAGCTCCACCGTACACGAACAACAGGGTGCCAAACCGGAACAATTTTGTTTGAAGACTTGAATGACTATGGGAAGGAATGCAAGATAAATAACATGAACTATCATTGTTTTGGCAATGTTTTCACTTCCAAAGACCTAATATGAAATATAAACCATGATTTTACCCTTACTTATTCAATAATAAAGGCTTAACAGCATGTACTCAGCTTTGGTTTGACACCATGACGAACAACACTACCCCATACTACGCTTTAGGGTATTATGTTGGTGTTATTATTATGCAGAGAAAACTATTAACCCTTTCATGTACCGGGAGTTGCCGTTTAGCAATTATAAATTGAATTTTCTTAATCAAATAATTACCGTCTCCAAAATTAGTTTTCTGCCCACAGCTCACTCAAAGACAACTGCAGAGGTTGAAGTCACTAACTAAAGGTTTCTAAACACCCCTGATCGTCATAAAGGCGTTTAAATATCCAAGACAGGGCGCAAATAACGTCCTTGTCCACGAAAGGGGCAAGATATATGTCATACTCTTTGATGACTTCAATTGGTCAGTACTGATGTGAAACTCTTGACATCATATTTAACCTATCATTGTGAAAGTAGACAAGTCATTAAATACAGTTAGGAATGAGTACATTAATTAATAGACCAAACATTAAATAACATATAACAGCCACTACAGCCCATTACAGCCACTAGCCACTAGCCCATTAAATATAACAGCCACTACAGCCCATTACAGCCACTAGCCACTAGCCCATTAAATACAGTCAGGAAAGTTGATAATCTCAGCACAAGTAAATATTGAATGAGTTAATTCAATGTTTATAATTTATCCTTATTATTACCTTATCAAGAAGTGTCACTAACTTAAAGCCCATCTTGAATTACGAATCAACACAAGATCTGTTGGTAAACTAGAGCCTGCCCTGAATGTGTAGCCTTATCTAAGCTTGTAAGCAACGTAAAGGTTATATATATATATATATATATATATATATATATATATATATAATTAATTACTGTATCCAATATTGTAGGTAACCTTATGTGTATTGTTTCGTTATCTAAAGTAATATTTTGAGTAACTTTGAGCTTATGCTGCTACTTAATAATGCTTAATAATAGTATAATATTGTAAGTAACTTTGAGCCTATCCATTTCTGTAGATGATTTGAAACCTATTTTGAATGACTTATTATTAGCTTATATTCTGACGGTAACTTATATCTCTTTAATATTGTTTTATATAATATTGTAAGTAACTTTGAACCTATCCAATTTTGTAGATGATATTAAACCTATTTTGAATTAGTTATCATTAGGGTATATTCTGACAGTATATATCTTTTATCTCCCAGGTGCCCCCGACAGTGTACGTGACTGTGTGTTAACCAACCAGTCTGCGGGGTCCCTACACATCACCTGTAAACCCGGAGCAGACGGGGGACTAACGCAGACCTTCAGGTCAGTTGACACCCCTTCTCCCTCATGTTTAGCACCATTAGTCTTGAGATTTTAAGATGTTTGTCCCATTTGTTTGGCGATTTTAAGACCATTCGCCCCATTTCTTTGTCAATATTAAGGCCTTCCGTACCATTTAGCTGTAATGTATTACAAACCAGCGAAATTTCTATACCAACAAAATTACACATATATCTTTAAGATGGAGGTATTTTTAAGCTTAATGGAGGTCGAGGGAGAAAACTAAAGAATGTATAAATATATACATAACTAAATAAACATAAATATATAAACAATACATTTTCTATATACTGTACACATCACCCGTAATGCTGGGATCACACATTCCCGTATATGCTCCCGACTGCTCCCGTACGAAGGTTTATTGGTAGTTGGCAACCGATTACGTAAAACGTAAGGGCATATTACGCAAAAAGTAAGTGAAATTGTGTACAGTCTGGGGGGTTGGTACGCATGACGGGAGTAGCCACGCGGGTCGGGGAGGTGCTGGGCGCGAGCTAGGCCGCGCCGTATCTTTTGAAATTCAAATTACGGTCGTGACTCGCGCTTCCGTATGTCAAAAGTCGGGAAATTTTACGACCGTCCGGGCCATCACGGCCGTCTGAAGGGAGCAGCCCCGTCAGACGTAAAACGCTCTGCTGTCAGACGTAAGCGGCTCCCGTCAATCGTAACAAATTCCCGTCAAACGGGAAAGGTTACGTTCGTCCGGGAACATCTGACAACAGCGCCGCACTGCGGGTTGGCGGGAAGACGCGGCAACGTTGTACGGGGGGGTATATAAGGACCAGCGGGACGCATTGCCGTCACACCTCTCACCACACCGCAAGAAGCAACCACCACCACCTCCAGCCAACCCTGCCACCCTACCACCCTGCCACCCTCTGCACGCTTCACCTGCCCTGCCGTCCGTCACCATGCTGAAGAGGAAGATGAAGAAGGCCAGAAAGCCTTCCCCTGCCCCCTCGACGCCTTCCACCTCCCCGCCTGCCCCCTTCTCCGCCTGCCACCTCTCCGCCTGCCCCCTCGACGCCTGCCACCTCTCCGCCTGCCACCTATCCGACTGTCTCCTCTCCGCCTGCCACTTCTCTTCCTGCCACCTTCGTTCAGCTTTCGTGAGGGATCGTTGGGGGTAGGGCTTCATCAGGTAGGTGCGCAGAGGGAATGCATCATCACCTACTAAGAAGTAGTCCGTGAGTGGTCCAGTGGGATCGGTAGAGATGACCTCGGCGGGGGGCAGTTTTGCATTCTGTCTATCAAGCAACTTAGACAGACGGGTGTGTGCAAAGCCACCACCATCAGACTCTGACCCTATGGCACCAACGTCGACGTAGATGAACTTGTAGTTGGAATCAACAATTGCCAAAAGGACAATGGAAAAAAACTTCTTGTAGTTGAAGTAATATGTGCCACCAAAGGCGGGGTTGCGGATCCGTATGTGTTTGCCATCAATGGCTCCTACACAATGCAGCAGGTTCCATCGTTCCTCAAAGCCGCTGGCAACCTCCTTCCATTCAGCAGGCGATTGTGGCGTTTTGATCTCCTGATCTCCGTAGACAGAAATGATGGCCTGGCAGGTGTCTGGAACAATTTGGTTGATGGTGTTGTGGGCAACCCGAAAGGAGTATTGCAGGCTCTTATAGGATGCACCCGTAGCGAGGAAACGTAGGGTGATGGCCACCCGCAGACCAGGAGGAATGGGTTTTCGCCAGAACGTAGGTTTCCTCTGAATGAGTGGGGTGACACGTTCCACTATCTCATCAAAAAGTGTTTTGTCTACCCGGGTGAAGTTCCAGTATAGTTCTGGACATTCTCTGGCCAACTCTTGCATCAGGTTCTCATAATGGCCATGTTCAAGCCTTCGTTGCAGATATGGCCACACCCACACTCTCCTCTTGCTCTTTTCCTTCTTCTCTTGTTCCTCTTGATAGATGAAGTTTGCTATTGCAAGTAGTTCCAAGATTTCGATGTAGGAAAGGATCCATTGCATTAGCCGCGTGTTATGCCTGTTCTCCGGTTTTATTAGGGAGTTCACAAAATTGAACTCCTCCAGGATGAATTCCGCGATGTTGTTCATGGTGCCGATGAAGGACTGGGAATGGGAATGGTGTGGCCAATCCTGCCCTTTTGTTGTTCCCAGATTCCAACCCCGACCTACGTGGTTGACAAAGACTGTCTTTGTCTGTGTTTGGACTGACGGGGTGTGCCAACGATTGTCCGGAAACGGTCGAGGTAAATCCTAAAAAGTCCCAAGACATACGGCCTCAGCTACGCAGGTCTTGTGGGGGCGTGGCATGGGCGTGGCCTGTGTTTCCGCAAATCGGGCAGCCCATGCGGACTAACGGGGACATGCTTACGCAAGTCGCAAACACGTACGTAGTTCATTACGACTACATTACGACTGACGTAACAATGGCCCCGTCACGGTACGTCTGTCGGGAAAATGCAATAATCGTGGTGATACGGGCGTACATGGCCGGACTACGCCCGACAGAACAAAAAATTGGCGATTACGCTGACGGGAGCTGTCGGCAGCAATATACGGGAATGTGTGATCCCAGCATAAGCCTGGAACAGACGGGTAACTCACGCAGGCGTTCAGGGTAGTTGGCTGATGAATATACCGACCCCCTTCTCCTTCATGTTCAGCCACATTAGTTTGACGATTTTAAGAACTGTCGTGCCATTCAGATATCGATCTTTTCCTGGCGAGCGACAACAAGCCTAATAATTATTTAGGAAGCAGGGCACATATTTATCTCAAAGGGAAGGTCTATGTTTTTTAAGGTTGATGGAGTTCTAAGGAGGAAACTACGAAAATAATAAATATATAAATACATATACAAATCAATACAACTTTCACCATAATCCCTCTATTCATTTATACAACACAGATAAAATATAACTACACCCCAACCCAAGTCAGCCCTCCTCTCACCACACTGCATGGACCAGAAGATAAAATATTGGAAACACCGAACAATTCCTCGTCATTAAAAATCTAGGAGGGGGACTATTTTCATATTGGGTTAGTAAAGGGAGAACAATTTATATATTGTATTTATTTATATATTTATTTAATTATTAATTATTTGACTGAATTTCACAATTCATTAACCTGCATGGAACGTCCACAATTTTAAAATATGGACATATATCCATATTATCTGATTTATGACTAAGACCTCCATCAAGCTTAAACATACCCCCAAGTACCCCTTCGAGATAAATTTGTGTATTTTATGGTAGAAACATTTATCTTATAATGCAGGCTCGCTATCACTCGTTAGGAAAAGATCAATACCTGAATGGAACAAAAGGTCTTAAAATCACCACAATAATGGGGCGAATGTCTTAAGATCTCAACACTAATGGAGCTAAGCATGAGGGAGAAGGGGATCCAGAAACCTCTCTCCACCCATAATTTCTACAACACAAATAAAGTATAACTTCACCCCAACCCAAACCAGCCCTCTCCCCAACAGCTGACAAAAAAAAAAATATCTTTAACAATCCGGGAGAGATATATAGTTACATAGAATTACATATATACACAGACTACACAGACCTTGCGGTCCCTACTAGGTAGTCCGGACTTAATGCTAAAATAGAATTTGCTACAAAGTGGAAGGCAAGGATAGCAAAAAAGAAGGCTCTCTCTCCCCACCCACCTCTCCCTCCGACCGTTGGTCGGCATGACATTAAGTTGGGGAAAGATGTCCCCCAGCAGAATGAGAAAAACTTCTACTGGGAAATTTATAGTAAAGATCGAAGATGCGAAATATTATATACTACTGATGCTTAACCTATGTTTTATTTGTTTTTGTTACCTATATTATTCCCTCCTCCTCAAAATGAATGTCTAGACTTCTTTTGAATGTGTCAATTGTCTTATATTGTACCACTTTCTCAGACAATGTGTTCCACTCGATGACCACACTGTAGGTGAAGAAGTGCTTTGTGACATTGAGATTCGCCCTCCTGGTTTTTAATTTCATTCCATTTCCTCGAGTTAATGAACTATTATCTATTTTGAAAAGTGAATCTACATCAATGTTGTCAAATCCCTTTAGTATCTTAAAACACTCAATTAATTGACCTCTCAATCTTCTTTTCTTAAGTGAAAATAATTTGTTTTGTTTTAGTCTTTCATGATAAGATTTATTTCTTAGTGACGGAATCAACTTTGTCGCTCTACGCTGCACCAACTCGAGTTTCTCAATGTCCTTGCTAAGATAAGGAGACAAAAATTGCACGCCATATTCAAGAGAGAGAGAGAGAGAGAGAGAGAGAGAGAGAAGCAATATTTCCCTTCATTACCAGTATTAAAAAAGACTAGGTACCTTATAGCTCCTACTATTGACTTTCCCTGGGGTGGCAAGGGGTGGTGGTGGTGGTGGGACATATAGTTTTGGGGGATTATGAGCTTGGCCTTATAATTTGTGAGGGTGTTAGTGTGTGGAGTTGTGTGTGTGTGTGTGTAGTCGAGGTGTGTGTGTGTAGAGTCAAGGCGTTTGTGCTTGTCTGTGTGTGTATATGTGTTTGTATAGCCGAGATGTGTATGTGTGTGTCTGTGAGATTTGCACACCACACAGAGCCTTAATGTACAATCCCACGACAGGGCAAATTTAATTAGCCAGATTAATTACAGGCGTAGTTTGATTATATTAAATTGTTCTCACGAGGCCTTAAGGGGACAGTGGTTGTTTTGTTGGATCTATTTATTTATATATTCATTTATTTGTTAAGTTTCCTCCATAGACCTCCATCAAACTTAAAACAAAAAATAAAAAACATCCATTAGATCCCCTTTCGAGATATATTTGTACATTTTTTGGTAGACAAATTTCACGGCCGAAGGCCGCTTCCTCCACAATTACAGGCTCACTATCGCTCGCCAGGAAACAAAATTGACGCCTAAAGGTCTTAATATTGACAAATATATGGGGCGAACGGTCTTAAATTCGACAAAATAATGGGGCAAACGTCTTAATATCTTCAAACTAATGAGGATAAGCATGAGGAACAAATGGGACCAGAAAAACGGCCCTTCTCCCCTTAATGGAGAATGGCATAACACGGTCAAAAGTAATCATCCCGATGATTTGATCATTTGCGAAAATGAGGAGAGATGGGTCGTATTTTCTGGACTCCCTTCTCCCTCATGTTTAGCATATTCATTTTGAAATTTCATGACGTGTCGTTCCGATAGGGTGACGACTTTGAGACTTTTCACCCCATTTCTTTGTCAGTAATAGGACTTTTCGTGTCATTTAGGTGTCGATTTTTTCCTGGTGAGCGATAGCAAGCCTATAATTTAAGATAAATCGGTCGGAGCAATTTTCTATCGACAAATTTACAAATACATCTTGAAGTAGGATCTTGTTTTATTTTTATTTTATTTTTTTAACTTGATGGAGATCTAGGGAGGAAACTAAAAAACAATTATACATACTTACAGAAATGAGGAAATAACTACTATAACCTTAAGGCTATAAGTGAGGTGGAGGTTTAAGACTTCGATAGTTAACATAATGAATTACAAATCATTGGATTGCAATTATTTTTTACATACATAAAATTAACTCTCCGTGATCTTTTTCCTCCAGGGCTGAGGTATTTTGAGACATTCGACCCATTAGTTAGCGAGACCTCTCATGCCATTTAGGTGTCGATTTTGCCCTGGTGAGCGATAGCCAGCCTGTAATCTAGGAGGAATCGGCCTATGGTCGCGACATATTTCTACCGAATAAAGTACACATTTACCTCGAAGGGAGGTCTTGGGGGTGTTTTTGTTTTGTTCAGCTTGATTGAGGTCTCGGGAGGAAACTAGGAAACTAAAAAAAATAATGAGTTTTTGTTATATATAGTATAATGTATACCGGTATAATATATAAACAAAAAAACACATACATAATACACAAATATACTGTATATATTCTGTATATAAACAATTCTCCATAACTAATTATTTCGTGTTTTTCCCCCAGGGCTGAGGTGTACGCAGGGGGCGGGGGTAAGCCAGTGAGGGTTCTGGAGGGCATGTCCCCGGTGTTTACCCTGGGGGGCCTGGCACCTGGGGGGGACTACGTGGTTACCCTCACCGCCATCAACCGGAAGGGGTCCTCGCCCCCCGTGTCCCTAGAGGCCTTCACGCTCAAGGTGGCTGAGAACAGAATGAGTGAGTATTTATAATATGACGACTAAATGTTTTATTATTGTAGCTATGGATTCGAACCCTCTCACTCCAGTTATATTTGGGAGAGTTGGGCACCGTAACCAGTCGGGGCCTTCTTATTTGTTACGTTGTATCAACTATAATCGTTGTATTTGGGAGAGTTGGGCACCGTAACCAGTCGGGGCCTTCTTATTTGTTACGTTGTATCAACTATAATCGTTGTATTTGGGAGAGTTGGGCACCGTAACCAGTCGGGGCCTTCTTATTTGTTACGTTGTATCAACTATAATCGATGTATTTGTTACGTTGTATCAACTATAATCGTTGTATTTTTTAAATAACCTGATTTGCGAAGACCCCCACAAAAAACAAAAGGAAACTAGTCGAAGAAAGGGAGACCAAAACAAACAACATCCATATTCCATCACGGCAAGGAAAACGGAGTAAGAAGGAAGAAGGAATAACTCAAACAGAAATAACAACAACGAAAGAGAGGAGTACAAAGAACATGATCAACACGATGCCCAGGATACCTAAAATACCCCACGTCTCCCACAAAGATGACCGAAATAGACACGCAAAGCAGAGCCTACACACCGAGAAGGAAAACTCATCCCCAGCACAGAGAATCACCACGCAGATAAAACCACGTGTGGGAAATACCATCGGAACTAAACCCATCATATCTAGCCGCTCAAACAAACCCTGTACATCACTACCTAACACCAGACGAGACGCCAGAATTGCCACCATCACACCAGATATACCAAAAACACCAGGCAAGACCATCACCACATCACAGCAATACCACGAGGCTCCCAGAAAGAAGATAGTGTACAGTCAGGGACAGAAGGACCAACATCGCCGCACTAAGCAGGGACACTTACGCACCTATTCCACCAAGAAGTCGACTCACATGCCCGCAAACTTCTGAGGGGTCCTCCTAATCCCCCCGGAATACGCCCCCCTGGACTTATAACCTTTAGACCCCCGCACACCTGCCCTGAGACATCTCAGCTAAACTCGTCACTACTCAGACAAAAACCTGAATAAGGCAAGCAATTATAGGGCTTGATTTCACTAACACGTTAGCAATCGAGTCCTAAAATTACCCTCCCATTCATGAAAGAATTGAAGCAATGGTGAATATCTTTCTAGCTCTGAGGAGTTCGTTTACCTATTGAGGAATTACTATTATCACATGCCATGGTATAGAGGGTAATAATAAGATCCCTAATAGGCTGCACCGTTGGTATTAGAAGCATAACCGTCGGACATGTCCCCACCTTACTTCTCTAAAAACTATAGAAAGATACTTGCCACGGAAAAGGTCATTCAACCAGTTTATGCACTCGGCATATAAAAGTCCTTAGTGTATCTGCCCGACGCCATGGTCGAGGACACTAACAATTAAACAGTTTCAACACTGCCCCCGAGTTCTTTGAATCTCTTATAACGGTCAATGGCAGATCGAGTTAAATCAGTAAGTTCATGATCTTACTATCTCCTCGCGTTAGCCCGATATATTGTCACTGTGTCATGACACTAGAGACATCATATTAAAGACCCCAAGTCAAGAATACCGAAACTGAACTTGATCACCGATTAGTGTAACGGTCAGGATAGACAAGTACACTCACGCGTACTAAAGGTTGCTCAGGGTTGGGTCCTTCGTCCCCCTCCTCCACCCTGGGCAGGTGGAAGGGGGGAGTCGGGTCCAAGTCTACCCCACCTTTCTCCCCCAAACTATCCCCAACTCCCACACCTTCCTCCTCTAGCTGCCAGTTAGTGATTAGGCACGTTTGTTCTCATGTATTGTAAATTATAGCTAAACCATCGTTGCACACGCTTACAATGGCCAACATTACATTTATTAGGAATGTATTAATACAATATGTAATTGTATTCCCGAAATGAGTCTCTATACACAACGGATCTCGGCTGAAGTGGTCTTCTGCCTCTGCCTCTCTCTCTCTCTCTCATCGCACACACTTTCTACGGTCAAGATTTTATGTCAGTTGATATAATGATCCCGTAATTAAGCCCAATCTCCTACAGTATTAATTAAGGATAACATATTCACCCTCATAGCCATACACATCAACGTGGCCTCTACGAATATTCCTAGTTTCTCAAATCACTTATAAAAGTCGGGCCTTTTTAACATCAAAGGAAAGGACAAAACGCAAAGATTGGCTGGAATAGTGTTGTGACTGTTTTTAATTGTTTCGTTTATCATGTCTTCAGTTTCTTCCATTTATTCAATACCACATATTATAAACAGTCCGTATTTCATTCTATGTGGCTTATGTACTAATTTTGCAATCAATTTAATGTAGAACTCGATATAACTTACGATCAAAGTCGGTGTTAACTTATAGTAAGGTTTGATTATCGAGCCCCTCACTTCCCCCGCCTCTCTGTGTGTATGATGCCAGCCTCTCACCTTTACAAAACTCCAACTAAAGATTAGGTTTAATAGATAGTTTTAACATCAACTCATGTGCATCGAATGAATGCGACGGGAGATACTCGAGGTGGATGGAAAGGCGTTGTTTAGTGCACTACACTCATGACAGATTGTGAAAAATACTATATTATTTTCTTGAACTGCTCTACTGAGGAAATGTTAACAACATCTGACGGAAGTTTGTTCCAGGTAAAACAGATCTTATATGTGAACAAGTGTTTACAAATACTAGTGCTGAACTGTTTTCAATTCTAACTTCCAGCCATATTTGCGTGTTATATTGAGGCAGAACATTTTGCTATAA
>CM064524.1:3522857-3565357 GCA_032716605.1 Paralithodes platypus | reverse complement strand
CACCAGCTTTCGTATATTCTCTGAAGGCATCTACAGGGTAAAAGAAAACAGCGGAATATATAACTGTATAACTATCTATATCTTACTGTAAAACTTTCTCTATCTTACTGTATATTTTTATCTATCCTAATGTAAATATTTTTATATCTTACTGTATATCTGTCTATATCTTACTGTATATCATTCTATATTATACTGTATATCTTTCTCTATCTTACTGTATATCTTGTTGTCATATTGTATATCCTTCTCCATAATACTGTATATCTTTATATATCTTACTGTTTATCTGTCTTTACCTTACTGTATATCATTCTATATCATACTGTATATCTTTATCTATCTATTATCTTTATCTATCTTACTGTATATCTTTCTATATCTTACTGTGTATCTTTCTATATCATACTGTATATCTTTATCTATCTTACTGTATATCTTTCTATATCATACTGTATATCTTTATCTATCTTACTGTATATCTTTCTATATCATACTGTATATCTTTATCTATCTTACTGTATATCTTTCTATATCATACTGTATATCTTTATCTATCTTACTGTATATCTTTCTTTACCTTACTGTATATATTTCTCTATCATCCTGTATATCTTGTATATCTTATTGTATAATTATCATTATATGACTGTGTCCACCCCCAACTCATGGCCCCCCCAAGATCCTCCCTAATAAGTAATGGTTCAGTCTCCTCCTCCCCGGCTGTGGCAGTCTCAGGCGTCTCCAGCAGCCAGCCGGAACCCGAGGATGGGGACGAGCCCCAGGCGGTGTCTCCCCTGGTGGCGGTGTTCCTGGGGGTGGTGGCAGCACTGGCGGTACTGGTGGCGGCTGCGGTCATCATCACCAGGCGGCACTGTTCCAGGAACCCCGTAAGGACCCCAGATCTGGTGGCTGGTCAAGGTTGGTATTCATGTCTTTAATTAAAGGTCCATCTGTATCCCATCCTTAATCAGTATTCCATCTTTATCCAATTATTGTTTTTAGAGTGCAACTTTTCATGGCAGTCTGCTTTGTTATATTTGTTGTTTCTTCCTCTTTGGAAAGTGGACTCCATTGTACCATTGTCAAAATGAATAAAACACCGATTGATGATGAACAATTTATTGACAACGCTTCATAGATTGCTTCTTTAGTGACCTGAAAAAGCTATCTGTGTGTGTGTGTGTTTCTTCGAGGCACGCACACACACAGACATAAATCCAACACATACGAAGGACAGATACATACACACACAGACACAGTCATTACCAAACTATTCTACCCTTACAAAGTTTGGCAACGTAATTTTCTCAAGTCTTATATTAAGCAAACATTTTCTCCGCCGAGATTCAATAGGTCTGTGTTACGACCGAGACTCATATAAAACAAGGGCTCTTAATCATTGGACTAGAAAGGCACACAGCCACAACGGTAACACTAGATCCAACCCTCGAACTTATAATGCCGGCGCACAAAAACACCTATACCCTCCAGAGTTAAATCTGCAATAGCGGGGTATCCTCTAACTCGGTATAAATGCACTACTACTACAGGCTGATGATCTCTGATATTGCCTGATCACAACAACATACAATTACGTTAATAATGTATACAAGGAAAACGATAGAGAGCTTAATTTAATCACTGGAATGATTTAATGCAATCAAGAAGAAGGTATAATTAAAGTTACTCTAAACAATAATAAACTGTCACTCCTATATTAAAGAAAGTGAATGAAAGTCCTAAAGCATCGGACGGGAATCTTCTGAAGAAAGTCTGATGCTGCTTAAGATGATCGAATCGGATTTTGAACTGTTATATAAAGCAGGAACAAGATATGACAAGTGTAGGGACATACAGTGTTAACTGGCACGGGAATAATGATAAATGCACAATAGTATTATCTCCAACAACAAAAGAAGTACTTCCTCAGGCAAGGCAAAAGCCTGTTCGGGTTGTGCACCTCAACAACAACCAAGGCTTACAATCAACGTGAATAAAAATGCTGCATACATAACAAAAGAGTTTATAATCCTAATCGGGTGTCTGCTAGGCGAATAAAGTCTAGCTGGGATGTCGTAGGCTAGGAAACAATGGCTGAACAAGCGGCTCGTAGCCTAGCGAGGTCCTTAAGACTGTACGGCCAAATTACGTTAAATGACGGGGTGCTCTCTTGAGAGATCCAGATCGCTAGTATCTGGTTCTCTCATGGCGACCCTCTTCAAGTCAAAGCAAAACGAGTTAGCACAGTGTTGGGTGGCATAGGCAAAAGCCCTCACTCGCAACACAGTGCTAAACTCACAAGGTACACAGTCAGAAAGACCACCTAGGCTTCCCACGTATCCGTTGCGATTGTACAAGTTCAATAATAATAATAATAATAATAATAATAATAATATTTATTCAGTTAGCAATTTACAGAGTTGGTACCACATAGTACATAGTATGTTACAAATATGACATGTACCAGCCTTGCATAATTCCAACTAAGGATAGCCCAATAAGGCCGTTAGGCGTATTTCCATTGGGGTCCTTGTGGGATTAGGTTAGCTGGGGAAAAATGGGGAGGATAAAGAAATAGATACTTTAGAGAAAGTATTTTTAGGGGGTTATTTTAAGATACCTTACATCCTATAGTAAATATCAGTAATCCGTAATCAGTAATCATTTCAGTTTGGTTTGTCTATCTCTTATGTCGCATTTAGTAGTAGACATAAGCTTGGTGCTCCCTTCTCGCAGCTGTCCGGTTCAGGTGTTCCTTCAGGCTACATCTGAAGGAATACAGTGTTCTCTTTTCACGGACTGACTGGGGTAGGTCGTTCCAGTCTTTGATGGCGGTGAAGAAGAATGTTTGCTTACCCTGTCCTTGGATTCTCGGGACCTTAAAATTAAACATCCTGTTTCTTGTATAATGTCCACTCCTCTCATTTACTTTAACAAAATCATTCTTTAGATACTCTGGAGCTCGGTCATAGAAAATTTTGAAGGCATTAGTGAGCCTGATTTGTTTGGCCCTGTCAGAAACATTGAGCATACCTAGTGACTGAAGTTGTTCCTGGCCAACATGTGATCTGGGTCCTAGGTTCAGCATGAACCTAACCATTTTATTTTGAGTGACCTGAAGTTTGTGCTGTGCTGATTTAGATGATGCAGAGTACCAGGATGACACAGAATAGTCAAAATGACATTGAACAAGCGCTTGGCAGAGGGTCTTTTTGGTCGCCGCGGGCAAGCATCCCACCTGTCTACACAGGTATTTTATACGTGCTCTACACTTACTCAGGATAGATTCCAAAATTGTTTCACCTGACAAACTCGCGTCCAGTTTTAGTCCGAGATATAAAACCTGGTACACATCGGAAATCACAACATCAATAGCCTCACCCCAGTCTAGCATTAAATAGCCCAGCAGACAACCAAGAAATAGGTAGGGAGACACCGCGAGTGTGTCGATCCTCTACAGACAAAATGTTAACCCCTCCAAAATGTCTAGCTAAACATGGAATATCTGAGAGCTTCAGCATATAATACGATGGCCGATATATGAAATCGTGCAGAACCAAAGGGGAGTTATGATATTAAATAGAGTAGAAGAATAAGAGGTAAGAAGTTGAGAGAGAGAGAAAGTGTTCTATAGGTAGAAGTCGGGGACAGGTGGCAAGGGAGGTGTGAAGGGTATGCTGGTCAAGCAAGCTCTGAGCAAGGAAGACACAAAGACAGCAGGGAGTGCGGGGGTTCCACTTCCTGACGCGGCAGGAGGGCGGTAAGGCGGCAAGCCACTCAGAGGGCCCGGCCGTGGCATGACGTCACCGAGACAATTTGTAACACTACGCGTACAACTCTCTGCCTCCTGCACTTACTCACTCACACTCTCTAGCTGTATCATTCAGTCTTATACATTAAACTTATAACTGATGATATAAAATATAATGCATTGTCACAGGCGAAAATAAAGACCACACTTCTGTACTGCCTGTGGCATGACGATTCACAAGAAAGAAAGTACAACATTGTAGATAGACTGTAGCCAAATTCATTGCCCTGGCGAGTGTTAGCGAGTGGCCAAGCGAGCGGCTGAGCCCACGTGGCGTTCTGCTAAGCTGCAGGCGTCACAGCTGTAACAGGCAACATAGACCGTTACCCATCCCCTTGCTCAAAAGAGACGGTTATCAATCAGGGTTAGTGGAAATACCTTTACGCGCGAGCGCAGCATGAACACAGAACTCCTGGATAGGTAGTCAAGACTAGCCCAGCGGGCTGGCTAAGGATAACATAATTGGGTGCAGTACATGATTAGATTAATATCCAGTATGCGGTAAATGGATATTTATCATAGTCATGTGCTGTACTTATAACTGTCTTGATGGTGTAATATGGTTAGAGTGTTTAAGATCTGTATGTGGTACCCCAGGTTCGAATCCCGGGACGATCACATGCTTTCATTAATTTCATTTGGAGGTGTTTGGTCTCGGGAGTTAAATTAATAAAATTAGATTGGCTAGCAAGAATGCTAGAAAAACCTGTGTGGCTCATTTCTCTTGAACTTGTGTCCTGACAACTTATTTATCTTTCACTTCGACTCCTCTATTAATAAACTTCCTCCTGACCTAACCCAAAGGGAGATTTCTACTTGAGGGCTTTTTTTCTGGACCCCTTTCTCCCTCATTCTTAGCCTCATTGCTTTTGAGATTTTAAAACTTTCGCCCCATTTCTGTAAATGTTTAGACCTTTCGTGCCATTTAGGTGTCGATTTTTTTTCCTGACGAGCCATAGCGAGCCTGTAATTTAAGAGTAACGGGCCATTGGGCTGGACATTTTTCTACCGAAAATGTACAAAAAGGCGGGTATAATTTAAAGTTTGATGGAGGTCTAGCGAGGAAACTAAAATATGCATGAATATAGAAATATGCATGAATATAGAAATATATAGGCCCACAAATATAGCCACTGTCCCCGTAATTGTGACGTTGACCTCTGCCTCCCAGAACTGGAGACGAAGGGTGAGAGCGGAGAGACAGTGGTGATGGTCAAGGGAGGTGACCTGGGGGAGAACCATAACCTGACCGAGGCTGACCCCTTCCTGGTAAGTCATTAACCCCTTCAGTACCGGTCACAGCCTTTTCAGTATATTCTGGCAACTATTAAACCATTTATATAACATAGGAAAGCTATCTACTCCCACACATACTTTCCTTTTCATTATATTCTGACATCTATTAAACGGTTATATTTAGCATAGGAAGGACATCTACTCACATGTAGACTATCAGACTATCTCAATTAATCCGTTTAGCTACCATATATCCTTCCTAAGCTTTATAACATTGCCCTAAATGTAGATTCAATCAAATACAAAATACGTCACCAACACTGATAGGGTTAATCAATCACATTACTGTTTTTTTTTCTCTGCACCATGGAGAAAAAGGGGTTCCTTCCCCCGTAACTTCCGCATGTCGCACAAGACGACTAATAGGGGCAGGAGAACGGAACTTGTTGGTTTGTCTGAGAAAGCAAACCATCGACCAAAGCATTTTAAAAATGTAGAAGTAGTTTTATCCCCTTTGAGGATTATGACGTATATTGACATTTTTGTCTGGCTATCAATAGACGACTGTATACAACTTAGGAAGGATCTGTGGGCATTAAAAGGGTAAATATTATTTCAATCAACCCTCTGACTTCCATATACCCTTCCTAATATGATTAAACTTGTTTAATGATAGCAAGAATACACTGTCATCACACGTAATGATCATCAGAGGGTTAATAGGATTTAATAGGATTCAATGGTTTAACATGAACTCTAATAATTTGCCTGACCATTTTGATGTATACATATTTTGTAAGTAACTTAGCTGTGTCTCTGAAATACAAACATTGAGTTATAATGTTCATATACCAAGTTCAATGTTATTAACTAAAATATATATAATACCTTGATATTACTACCATTTTCATCGACATATGCGTATAATACTAAATAATATAATTTGTTATACTAATACATACAGTAACTACAGTAGATATCGACTCTTATAAATACTGGATTAACCTGTTCTAATCAGTGTAGAATACATATTTTTTTTAAGAGAATGAGAAGACGATGACGAATGAAAATATATTGATATCTTACAGTATATAAACATAAGAATAGTTATTGCATTATTCACCTACTCTATTTAACATTTATATTCAAATATCTTCACCTTTAATAGCTTCGCTTTGAACAATATGCAAGTGCACTCTTTGGACGTTGGCATTTTTAATTTTGTGATGATTTTCAATTTTAAATAAGAGGAAAATATTAATTTTAAATAATGCTCTCACTTTGAACACCATGAGCACTCATTTCACTTACACATTACTACTATTTCCATTTTAGGAAGTTATGTATAACACAATGCACTTTATTATTATTGCACTGTTTAACTGCACTCACCAGTACGCACGTCAGTTCGATGACGTTATTTTCATTTGTTTTCTGGATAACACTAAGTGACTTGATTTTGCTAAATAAGGATCACTAGAAATCCAAAAGGAAATAAGTTTATACTTTAACTTTTTGACTTGAACATTCTTCCCAATCGGGACAAAATGGATAACTGATAGCAAGAATAAACTAACTAAAATATAATAATAATACTAGCACTACCCAACTGCAAGGTGAAATGTACAAACTAAGATGTCAAAGAATTAGTTATAATATATTTTCTATTTTTAGTAGATTCATCAATAACAAAATCCGAGCAACAGATTGAATGATGAACTATCATGTATTTTATCTAGAATTTGGATGAATATAATCTCCTGCATTAATTATAATGATCTTCTTTCTTCTCTTTCCCACACCATTCCTTCCTATCCTCTCCAAAATCCAAACACATCTTTCCGTTTTTCCACAAAACACGACCTATTTATCAATGATCGGTTAATGCTTACCATTCTTATTATCCATTTCAATATGTATGATCATCTTTTGATCCTGTATTATCCTTATTTATTATCACCTTATTTTGACCACTTGCATCACCAATTGATTTATCCGTTCTTTTGCGCCTCTATTTACACACCCACCCACCTTCCTATCACGCCCCCCTCTCACGTATTCCTACTCGTCATCGCTTCTCTCTCTCTCTCTCTCTCTCACTCTATTACCCCCACGGTCCTCCTACCCCCCTTTGCTCCTGATATAGGCGGCCTCTGAGGGCAGTACTGGGACCGCCTCGACCCCCGCCAGTGTGGGTGGTGGTGGGGTACTGGGCGGGGCGGCAGTGTTTACCATCCCAGCCCACATCCCTCCCCCACCCCAGTACTGCTCAGCCTCTTGCAACGACCTGTCCCCTACCCAGCACGCTCTCCAGCACTCCTCACAGGCTTATCCAGCACCAACACCACCACCTCCACCAGCAGTGTGTACGGCAGGTCAGCAGCAACAGCACCACCACCAGCAGCACACACTGCCTCGCACGTGCAGCATGCAACACGCCTTAGCCAAGGAACGGGCAGAACTTCAGCACCAACCATATTCGCATCAGGAGGTGATAGATCTAGACCGGTCGTCCTCGTTGCAGCATTGTTTACGACGAGCATCTTCCATGGAGAGGTGCGGCCCCGTGCAGCAGCTGGCCTCATCACAGCACTGTATGGCCCGTGGTTCCCCTCCCCTGCGGCCTGGACAGCACGGCACACCAGCTACCTTTGCCGTGCAGCAACACCCCCAACAGCATCCACAGGTCATCTACACCACCACCACAGCTGACCCGGGGGCCATACACTATGTTCAGCCTCACCCGGGACTCATGACAGATGCCGTACTACCGACGTCATCCTTGGGTCTAGTGGCAGGGCATTTAGGGAAGCAACAGAGGGTTCTAGTTCCCCAGGGCAGCCTAGAGCACCCCTCGGGGGGAGAACAACAGCAGGTCAATTCCGGGGCCACACACCCTAGCCCCAAGAGTAGAGCCAAGCATGTGACTTGGATGGGGGCGGCTGCTGCGGGGGGTCAGAGTCATGGGGAGGAGAGTCAAGTTTAGTAGTGACTCTATGGTAAGACATATAGGTCATCTTTCAGTCATATTGGTGCCACATCTGTCACATAGTATGCATATTTTATATATATTGAGCACAAGGGATTGGAGTTCTCTAAAAAGGGATCTAGTCATGACGCTATTCTTGATGTGTGCTGGCTTAATAATCCAGATGGGTTGATAGCCTCTGAATTCCTATTTTAACTAACTCAACCATGATGTGCTGTTGTAATTACTTCTATAGATCAAACCTAAAGAAGTGTTCTCCTGATATATAATATGTGTATGTCTGGTTAAGAAAGGTCAAATCAAACTGTTTAACCCTTACTGTACCAGCGACGTACAATGGTCGACAGTAAGAAAGTCATTCGCCAGTACCAGCGCCGTACGACGTACGTCAGTAATATTCGGTCTTTGTACAGAGCAGTACCTGACTCCATAACTTGTAAACACTGCTTTGAGACCTGGGCAACACTTCTCAGAGTTCATCTAAGGTCCCACGGGCGAGGTGGCTCAGTACTCATCCAGCTTTCGGGGTGAGAGGTTGTGCTCTCTCGACTTTGAAGCCATTTTGGCCACAATGCTTGGTACTGGAGATTACATTTATAGTAATACCCTCTGGTACAGTAGGGGTTAAGGCATTTTATAGTAAGTGTTGGCATTGCTAATTAATAAGCCCATACAAGGATAGATAGGACGATATTAGACGACTTATGCAATGGTCTTATATACCCTATTTCTACCCATATTATATATTTTGGTTTACTATGCAGGAAATTATACACAAACACTGATTTTGTGTTGGATGTTTGCAGTTGAGTGGACATTATTTTGCTTTTCCCTAACACCTGGTGTTCTATGGACAAATGTTATTTATTGCAAAGTCAAACTATGCTTCATGCAGTACTAATGTGAAATTACTGTTGCCAAAGCATTAATTCGTAATATCACGAACCCACCTTACTTATAAACTTACAAATAAAACTAATGAATTATATCAATTATATACTGACACAGAAATCCAGTATAAAGGGTAGCTGTGAGTAAGAGTGGCACCAATATGGCTGAAGTTGTCCAATTACTATAGGGTCTGTTAAGGTCAACTCACAAGAGAGGGTTTTCCGGCGACTGTCGTTTGTCATCTTAACCCTATTTGGTCTGAGGGGGGTATTTTTGGATTCCATCTGTTTTGCTCCATAATATTGAACATTTTAAGACGTTTAACCCTATCAGTTTGGCGATAATATGATGCTTCACCCCATTCAGGCGTCGATTATTTTGGCTGGGCGAGTGATAACTTAAAAGAAATCGGCCTTCGGCCGACACATTTTGCTATCGAAAAATGTATAAATTTAGCTTGAAAGGGTCTGGGTGGAAATTATATATTTTGAAGGAGGTCTGTGGAGGCGTTTTTGTTAGCCTAGGGGACACACTAAAACATGTTGCTCATAAATGGCAAAAGCAAGCAAAATCCTCAATAATCAATAAACTAAATCTCCTAATAACCCCCAAGACGTCGGACAGATAGCGGTAAGGTGTAGCGACCAACACAAGGCTCTCCTCCTCTCCTCTCCGCTCCTCCTCTACTGCTTCAGGGCTTTTCAGAGGTCTACGGTCGTTTCGGTCACACAGGGTTTCGCCCGCGGTCACTTCGCTCCCATTTGGTGTCGCATCAGTTTACCTTTGCTTGAGTCAAAATAAACCTTACCTAATCATACCTTAATAAAGTAGTTTAAATTAACCTAGACCAATTAAACCTATCAATAATTTAGTCATACACTAGCATTAATTAGCCTAATATAATGAATCTAAGCAAACCTAATCTAAGCTAGCACTAACGGAACCTAAAGCAAATCTAAGCTAACACCAACTTTACCTAAATATAGTCAAGCCTTATATTATAAGCTAACAGAAACTTAATATGATCTAATCTAACAGAATATTATTTAATATATAGCTACTCTAAGCAAATAATAAATTAACCTAAAACTAAATAAAACCTTACCTAAGTTAAACAACCGTAATCTGACATAATATATCTGAATAAAACCCATAATAAAGTAACCATAATGCTAATACAGTAAGTTAATGGGTAGTGGTTAATATTTTGGGTTTATTTATATATATAACCATTTACTTCTTTAGTTTCCTCCCTAGACCTCCATCAAACTTTTAAAAAACAACCGTTAGATTCCTTACTAGATTAGTTTATACATTTTTTGGTAGACAAATTTCATGGCCGAAGGCTGGTTCCTCCACAGTTACAGGATTGCTATCGTTCGCCAGGAAAACAAAATCGACACGTAAAAGGCACGAAAGGCCTTTATATTAACAAGGGAATGGGGCGAAAAGTTATAACATCGGCAAACTAATGGGACAAACGTCTTAGAATCTCAAAACTAATGGGGGTAAGCATGAGGTAGAAAGGGGACCAGAAAAACGGCCCATCTCCCCTTAACCAAATGTTATATAACAGTGTGTAATTATAGCAGCTCAAATGTTGTCGGAAAAAATGGCTGTGTAGGCGAACTGACGCGTGAGAGAAATGACCAGTAACTCATAAAATCATGATAATTTATAATTCAGGTTAGTATTTATTTTATAGTTAACCCTCAAAAGATCCGATTACGCATTTCTCTTCTGTTTTTGGCAATTATTAATTGGGAAAGTTTTTACCCTTATCAAACAAACAGATCCTTCCTAAGTTGTATAACATCGTCTAATAATAGCCAGAATACAGTATACTGTCAAAATGCGTCTTAATTTTGAATGGGTTAAACAATAAGTCAGGTCTAAGGCATAGTAAGCTTTTTTTATCATCCCTCTGTATCTTTCGTATAATGAGACCCCTTAACCCTTTGCGGACGCGTTTTAACAGTTTTTTCTGGCAATCATGAGTCATGTTATTCAGATTATGAAGGATATATGGAAGTCAGAGGATTGATTGAGATAATTTGTAACCCTTTCATTGCTAGAGAGCCTTCCTAAACTGAACTAAATGGTCTGATGATAGCCAGAATACACTATAAGAATGCGTCATAATCCTCAAAAGAATTAGGACGGTGTCACACGATCATTTTACTGCAAGATGTGTCGGAGTCAAAATATCCGAGTCAAAAAGTATCTAAATTCCGAGTCTGTTACCGGGCAGTTTTCTCTTTAATTATGGCTGTGTTGTGTATCTTTAAACTCCTAAACGTGTACAGTCCAATGTAATGTACTAATAACAAAAACAAATTAACTAAAATATTATGATATATTTTGTGCCGGCTTCAAGACTCCGATACACAAAGCCGATAAAGTTGCAAGTACTATTGTAAAGAGGTACTAGTTCTATTGTAAAGATGCCATAGTCTGTAGCTCACTCATAAATATTCGTGTTCTTCACCTGTTTCTAATTGTGGAAGTATATCTCTGGAAACGAATCTAGGAATATATTTGTCTACACATAAACTACAAACAAATATATAACATATATATATTTGTATACTATATATTGAAAATCAACTTCTATCCAAAACAAAAACCGTATAGTTATAATTGGTTAAAGAAAAACATAGGTAGGATTCCACGGATTCCTATGAGTGGGCTAGAGACTATTGTAAAGAATTAACCTCAAACTACGAAACCAGTAAAATAGACCATGATAATCCCAGGGTGTCAAACAGGGTTATTTGACCACCTGCGAGTTTCAGGCTATAAGGAAGTTGGAACCATAAACATCGACATAGAACAGAAATGCAACAAGAATATAGGTTTTCAAGAACTTGAGAAGGAATACGAAAACATACAGGAAATTAGTAGGCTTGGGACATTTAAAAAATGTCAAAGATATAATGAGATCAGTAAAGCATACTAATAAATGTGTATATCTAAAAACTGATTAATGCGAACAGTAAAGCATAATATTAACTGTGTATAATCTAAGAATATTGAGAAGAGTAAAGCGTAATATCAGCTGACTATATTTATATAACTAATTAATTATATCAGCAAAGCATAATAATTTATTGTATAATAATATAAAACATATGATCGAGAACAGTAAAACATAATATTGCTGTGTGCATCTAATAACACTGACTATAAGGTAAGGACTATTTCTTTAGGAAGGGGGGGGGGGGGGGGTGGCGGGGCGGCCAAATGTTGAATATTGTGTCGTTTGACACCCTGCCATTGTCATGCAAAGAGTTAACCATTTTTGGTCCAGGTGTGTGTGTGTGTGTGTGTGTGTGTTAGTGTGTGTGGGTTGGGGGGGGGGGGGGGGTCTTTTTTAATATGGGGACTGGGCAGTCAATGTTTTTCACTTTGAAGAAAGTCTTGGAAGACGTTTTTTATCAGCCTAGGATTTACAAAAAAATATATATACTAGAATACATTCCTCGGAACTGATAAAAGTGGTATTTTTCAAGCACAACATGCATTGATAATTCAAAACTATTTTATAATAAACCTCAAACCGTCGGACCAACTAGGGTCTTAATCAGTATATGAGATATGCACCGTTACACTAGATCTAAAAGGAAGCTTGGAGTAATATTAGTTGGCTTAACATTTATCATTATATTCTGATATTAATTAGTTAGTCAAATAACCCCAAACAACATATACTTTTACACAGAAAGGTATGTGAACCAAATATGTATATCCATTATGTTTACACACCCATTGAGATTATATAACAACTATATATTGTAGATATATTACATCCTCCCTAGGGGGTACTAAGGACGACCTGTTGACCTTTGGTATTTTGGCGATTTTAAGACCTTTCACCTAATTTCTTTGTCCATTATAAGAACTTTCGTGCTATTTAGGTGTCGATTTATTCCTGGCGAGTGATAGCGAACCTCCAATATAGGAAGAACCGGACTTCGGCCAATAGGAAGTATTTTCTTTTCAGCTTGATTGAGATCTTGGGATCAAATTTAATTTCTCCCTTAATACAAAATCCTTAATTAACTATTTATATTTTAATCAATAAAATATATATCCTTAATAGTGTCTACATACATAATTGAAATAAACTAAACATATATTACAAGTTTAGTTGACCTCAATTTCTAACAGACACAAAGGTTTAATAACACATAGTAAAGCATAAAAGGTTCACACATTTTTCTGAGTAAAAGTAAATATTTTGAATGTTACTTCAACTTTGGCCATTCCTAATTATAAGCACAATTATGCTTCAAGCTTCAGCCACTAGAATTCTTCACATTGTTCGTAGCTAAAACGCTTACATGAATTTAAAGGTGGTGTCACACGAGCGCATTTTCCGGCAATTATCGGTGAGCAAGTTAATTCTCGTACTACTTTGAGGCTCTTTCGCATTGGAATCGGGAACTAGATCAGAGGTAGATTATCTTACGTAGTTACATTTGTATTAAACATGTATTTTGAAGCTGCCACACAACAGTTGCCTGTAAAAATTGACGGCAAAATTGCTCATGTGACACTGCCTATTAAGCATAGCATACCTTCCTATAAAGCCATTGTAATTTGTCACCCTATTCTAGCAATATAATTTCCATATTAGTAATATAAATAATTGGATATCCGTAGGCTGTAAGCCTTCACACACACACACACACACACACACACACACACACACACACGTACACACACACACACACACCCACCCACCCACACACACACACACACACACACACACTCACACACAAATCAGCATACTTGTGAAGATCCTAGAAAAAGTAATAAGAGCAAAGTGGATTTCCCATTTAGAGAACCATAAGCTGATTTCGGACCAACAGTTTGGATTCAGGTCGAGGAGATCTTGTATTTCCATTTGCTGTGCTTTTATGATAAAGTGATACACATCATGCAAGAAAGAAAAGGGTGGATTGATTGTGTATTTATGGACTTCAAAAACACTTTGATAAAGCATCTCACACAAAGTTACTGTGGAAGATCAAGAAGAAGGAAGGAATCACTGGAACACTTTAGATTTGGATGAAAGGTTTCCTAACTGAGAGAGGCATGAGAGCAGATATACGGGGAAAAACATTCTGATTGGCTTAAGGTCTTAAGTGGAGTGCTACAGGGTTATGTTATTAATCTTTATAGATGACTTACCAAATAGAATACAGAGATACATAAACATGTTAGCAGACGATGCAAAGTTGCTAAAGAGGGTGGAAAATCAGCATATCTTCAAGTAGATATTGATAAATTGTATCAATGGAGCCAGAAGTGGAGCACGGAATTTAACCCTTGGAAATGTCATGTTATGGAACTAGGATACTGAAAAGACAACATGGAACATACAAAATATATGGAGAGATACTAAATAAATCAAGAAAGATTTGAGAGTAATTGTGAGCCCGAAACTAGATACTGGTGACCACATCAATGACTTACTAAAAAAAAGGCCAATGTTTTGGTGGGCAAATGTGGGACTGCCTTCAAATATTTAAAAGAAGATATGATTAAGATCTTAATTACTTAATTTCTCAGACCAAGTCTAAAATATGCCGCAGTGGTGTGAAGCCCGCAATTGAAAACGCACATTGACAAATTTGAAAACATTTAAAGGAGCATCAAAAGATGGTTACCCAATATGAGACCACTGGAATATGAACACAGATTAAATCTCCATGTCCGATCTTGTAGACAAATCATTAGTTCTGTTATCATTAGCGATATTTTGATCTCTCTCTCTCTCTCTCTCTCTCTCTCTCTCTCTCTCTCTCTCTCTCTCTCTCTCTCTCTCTCTCTCTCTCTCTCTCTCTCTCTCTCATCTACATAATTGACATCACCATTCTCTATCTCCCCCCCCCCAAAAAAAATAAATAAAAAAAATCCAACAACTACCTACAAACACCTGGAGAGAGAGAGAGAGAGAGACAGATCTACGTTATGGATGACCACTCGCTTCCTTACAATGGCCACTCCTAGACAAACACAAATAGCATAACAAATGTGTTTGTAATCATATTTAACCCTTAACTGTCGGCGCGCAAATTATGTCGTGTGAAATAAATTTGGACTATGTGGCGGTTCACAACTTATGTCGTTCGCCATTTTCACCACGTAATGTTGCTGAGAGAGAGAGAGCTGAGCGGTGTGAGGAGCGTAGCAACAGTATGACCGCTCCCCATGACCACCGTGGACATACTGAACTGTATTCTACTTTCCCCCCTCCTTTCTCACTCGCTACACAGGGAATTATGTAGGGAAATTACCTAATTACAGGGTTTTTGCACTCTTGTTGCACGAGCGTTGCAAGAGAACCAGTGGTCGTACAAGGATGGTCCGGGTGTCATTGGAAAGCTCTGTTTACGCCCTTTCAGGGATAGATACTTATTTTACGCTCTGGGTCTTATTTAGGCATGAAAATGATCACGTAAACAACCCTATTTAGGGTAAAAAAAAAACTCTGGGCGCTACGGTCAAATAGACCGCCTAGCCCGCTAAATAAGGGTTAAAGTAATATTTTAATGTGTTTTATTTTTATTTATTTTTTCACCAACCAACTCTACTTCTAAACTCAATTAATGAAATCAACAAATACATGTGGCATTCCAAGGACTCGAACCTAGGATAATCACACCGAAATTCCGCGCATTTATGCATTAAACTATCAAGACAAACATACTGTAGGTATTAGCAGATTTTGTGTATTTAATTTTACCATAACACAGACACATTTACTTACATATACAGGTGTTGGGAGACGGAATGTAATTAGAACCAAAATTGTAATGTATCGTAATATCTCCTTTAACCTCTCCTGTACCGGCAACGTATTGTCCATTTTATTCTAGCTATATTTAGACGATCTTGTGCAGTTTAAGAAAGATATGTGGTAGTAAGATGGGTTAAGGGACATAGTTTGAAGCCTGTTTCTTGCTAGAGGTCCTTCCTAAGCTGAATATAATGATCTAATAGTTGCCAGTATATAACGAAAAGTACGTTACCGGTACAAAAGAGATTAAAGATCTAGAGCCACAGAAATGAGAAAGAGGTGCTGGTAATCCTATTGGTAAATAATGCTAGGCTCTTTCTACGACGCTTTGCTTTATTGTATTAAGGGGGAGAGGGGTCGTTTTTTCTGGTCCCCCTAATTTCTCATGTTTAGCCCCATTATTTTTTAAATTATATGACGTTCGGGTTTTATGACGTTTCAGATTTTATGAAATCGCTCAATAGTTTGGCGATTTTAAGACCTTTCGCCTCATGTCTTTGCCAATATTAAGACGTTTCGTGTCATTTAGATGTCGATATTTTCCTGGCGAGTGACAGCCAGCCTACAATTCAAGAGGAAGCCGCCTTCGGCAGGGTCATATTTCTATCGACAAATGTACACATTTATCATGAAGAATGGTCTTGGGGGGGTGGGTTTTTAAGTTTGATGGAGGTCTAGAGAGGAAACTAAAAATATGATAAACATATATATATATATATAAATGAGCAACCAAATGCGCCTATTTCCCCTTAAGTACTTGGGTATGGCTAAACTTACTATTAAATTGACCTCTTAGTGTGATAAGTAATTATTGTTAAAACCCCGTGAGGATAATGCTGCGTTTTGGGATTTTATTCTGGCTATCACTAGACGATTTTATACAGCTTTGGAAGCATCCGTGGGAATTAAAAGGGTAAACGCTGTCTCACTTAACCGTCTGACCTCCACATATCCCTACTAATTTGAATAGTATCGTCTACTAATAGCCAGAAACAGAATAGATAATTATGCTTGCACTGAAGTTTGGGTCACAAATTAGCACTCAGTTGTATTAGTTTCGCTCGATATAGGGATAGCAAGGGACTGGAGTTCTCGAAAAGGGGTTCCAGTCCTGACGCTATTCTCGACTTACTGTATAGAGAGCTGGCTTAATAATCCAGAAGGGTTGATTGCCTCTGAAGTCTTATTTTAACTAAGGTGTTTGTTTGTTATTGTCAAGTGGGTTAGGGTTTCTCAGTAGTGTTATCAGGTTTATATATAGACAGTACGCTACTCTATATTCTCGCAAAATACCAACGGAATTATAAGGGAACATTATACGATCAGTGTAATCCTTAATGATATCAAAACACAAGTGTGAATGTGCAGATTATATTTACCCTCAAGCGATCGGAAATGTTGTAGAAGTATTTAAAAAAAAAAAGCAGAAAAAAAAAAGCAACAACATAAGAAAAGCAGAACAGAACAGGCAATGAAGAGTACACACACATTATATTACAATGTTTAAAGAAAAACTTGTAAATATCGATGACAAACATGTTGATATGCTATATAACATAAATATTACTTTTGGAAGATCTATATTTTTAGCTACCTGTGACTGCATTAACCCCATTGAGGATTATACCGCGTTTTGACTGTATATTCTGGCTATTACTAGACGATTTTATACAACTTGGGGAAGATCTGTCGGAATTAAAAGGGTTTAGACTATCTTACAACAAAAATCTGACTTCATTATAACCTTCCAAATCTGAAACAAATCGTCCAAAAATAGCCAGAAAACAAAAACGAAATACGTAACCGTATCTAGAAATGGTTAATTGATGAAAGCGGGAATACCTTGTCACTATCGCTGTTTAAATAAAGGAAACAAAGACAGAAAACAATGCCATCGTTCAAAGTATGAAAACACGAAACGGAAGTTAACTTTACTCAGGTAGCTACGACGAAGTTAACCTCTTGAGGATCATGACACGTTTTGGAATGTTTCTGGCTTTCATTCGACTATGTTATACAGGTTTGGAAGGATTTGTGGGAATTAAAAGGGTAAACACGGTCTTAATCAACCCTCTGACTTCCACATACCTTTCTCAATCTGCATAACATTGTCATAGCCAAACTAAACGGCTAAAACGCGTCATATCTTCAAGAGGTTATGGCAAATACCACAAAAACAAGACCAAAGAATTACCCATAATTCCATTAGTATACATTTTCCCACGTAAAACATTTAAGGGGGGTCATTGGCCTTCTCTCCTTTTCTCTATTTCCTTGGCTTGTATCCAATCGGCCCCATTCAGCCAACTGTTTTAAGACGTTAACCCCATCCAGGTATCGATTTCTTCCTGGCGTGCGATAGCGAGCCAGCAATGTATGGATAAATCCTGCTTCGCCGAAGAAATGTTTCTATCGAAAAATGTACAAATTTAGCTTACTGTCAAGACAAAATATATATATATGCTGGCTCGGTACCGCTCGCCAGGATAATATTGACACTTGGAGTGGGGTAAACATCTTAAAACAGTAGGCTGAATGGGGCCGAATGGATTCAAACCAAAGAGAGAGGGAGATAAAGAGAAAAAAGCGAGGTGGGCTCCCTTAAGGGGGGATCATGCAGGCCCTTTTCCGGCAAAGTTTAGCATTATATAATTTGGAGGCATCTGAATTACAGTTTGATAACAAGTCCGCTACATAATACATGATCTATCATTACTCTAGCCTACAATTGACCAATTGTATTGTTCAGGCTATACGGAATTTGGAACCATAAATATCGAGATACAGCGGAAATACAGTAATAAAGCGAGTATGTGATGGATAAAAAGTATGTTGGATTTGGTTTTATGTGCACTACAACTGTATTTTGACTGATAATTCTTCTAAATACCAATAACTACAGCCTTAACTTCCTTGTAGCGAACAACTCGCAAGTGGTCAATTACTAAACAAAAAAGCCAGAAACATTGCCAAAATACACGTTCTGATTGACAATTGCTGGAAAATGTGCCCTTGTGCCTCTCCCCCTTCATCACACTACCTGCCTGCAAACATGTACGGGGAGAGAAATATTACATTTTCATCTACAGTGACTGGTAGATAAATTAACAAACAAGAGCTCCCTCTCTCAGCAAAGGAGTCAAAAGCGTGGCATAAATCCCTAGACTTACCAACGGGATTCTAACCTGGGACCCTCTGGGACTCTCGGTTAAATGTGTGAAAGGGTTCGATTCCCCCTGGTAAGGTTAGTGTCAAGTTACAAGTGTACCAGATCTTGAACTACCTCTCTCAGCGAAGGAGTCAATAGAATAACATAAAACCTTGGACTTTCCAATGGGATTCGAATTTCGGACGCTCTGGACAGTTACTCTCTGTTGAACATGTGAAAGGGTTGGAATCCCACTGGTAGTGGTAGGATTATGATCAAGTTACGAGTGTACCAGATCTTCCTTGTCTCATATAATTATGTGGCCCTTGGAGGCACGCAAAACTCAAATGGACGTTGCTCATAGTGTGTAAGCCGCAAATTTGGTCGTATATTAAGTTTGACTTAAAATTGACCCTTCCAGTATTTGAGCACGCCATTCGGACGATATTATACTGCTTGGGTAAGACTTCTAGCATTCAAGAGACTGGGGTTCTCGAAAAGGGGCTCCAGTCCTGACAATGTACCTGACTTGCAGTGTGCTGATTTAATAATCCAGAAGGGTTGATAGCCTCTGAAGTCCTATTTTAACTATTATATTCTATTATTCAAGGTCAAAACTATCGCAATTAGCCCTCTAACTACCATAACTAATTCATAAGCTGATAACATTCGTCTAATGTTAGCCTGAATAAAATGAAAACTGCATCCTCGCATGCTGGAAAGGTCAAATATGTGTTGTGAGTGTGGAAGACGTTTTATACCAGTGACCAAACTAGACAAGGGGGTATTAAAAAGTGACCCTCGTGTATTGTAAACCTACTATCCGTTTTGCCTAATGTTATCTTATAATAATTATGTGCACATTAATTAACTACTAGTGTTTAAGGTACTGTGATAAACCAAATGACGAATATACAATGAAAGAGAGAGAGAGAGAGAGAGAGAGACCAGACCATGAAGATTAAGTGCATAGTATGAAAACCAAATATGTGTTTCACTTTCAATATTGTAAATAGAGTTATGTAGAATTATCATGTAAACAACAATCTCTATTTTGATCAGATGGTTTCGTGGCTGCTGCTGTGACTGATTGAAATGTTTATAAATTATAAATAAATAAATATATATATATGGTATATATACTGTATATATACCGGTGTGTATATATATATATATATATATATATATATATATATATATATATATATATATATATATATATATATATAATTGATATTTGATGGAGAGGTTATAAGCTATTGGGACAACCGTTTTATATGAAGTCTATTTTGATATGATAATCGACAATTCCAAACGACGAAAAACTTTGCATGTATCACCCAAAATAGTATGACCAAATAATGTTTATAATAAACCTCATTAATGAGCGAGTGATATTATTTTCCTAACTGTTAGATTTTTTTTTTTTTTTTTTTATGAACCCCCTTCTCCCTCATGTCTAGCTCCATTAGTTTTGAGATATAACACTTTCACACCAACAGTTTGGCGATTTTAAGGTCTGTCCCAATTAAAACTATCTCAAATAACCCTCCGACTTCCACATACTATTCCTAATTTAATAATTCGATTCGATTTACTCAGGTCCATTCCCCTTTATTTTATTTTTTTGAGGGGGGTGGGGGAGGGGGGGATGAGGGTCGATTTGAGACAGAGCCCAAACAGGGACAGCACAACAGAAGCACAATAAACAAATAAAAACACACAAATTCACACACATCTAAGTCACCCAGTAGAATGGCCTGAGGCCAGGGATCACCAAGGTCACTCAAGCACTACCCCGACCAACTGGAGAAGTTCAGGTTTCAGCAGGCAGACATGCAGTGAGTCGAAACCGCATGCCCGCCTACCACACTTCCAGGCGCACCCTTCATATTTACCGGCTCCCTGGGCCAGGCGCCTGACGGACTATTATCTAGTCCAACTGACGCCCCCGACCCCTTCTCCCAAATGACCACATGTTCACTCATCTATTCACTAGCATTCTCCATTCATTCCTGTTAAATACTACTTCCCTTGCCTGATCTATAGTCATTCCTCTATCACCCAAAGCTTGTCCTACACAGTCTCTCCAACTCAATGGGGGTCTTCCTACCTCTCTATTTCCCCTTGTATCTGACTCACTTATTCTCTTTGCAAGCCTTTCATCTTCCATTCGTTCAACATGACCACACCAGCTCAGCATCCTTCTGTCCACTCTGGTCGACAGATGTTCCTGCTGTTCCACTCTCGTACGTATCTCTTCATTCCTCAATCTGTCTCTACGAGTAACTCCACACATTCTCCTCCAACAGGTCATCTCCATCACACCCAGCTTTCTTCTCTCCTTAGCCTTCAGAGCCCATGTCTCAGCCCCATACATCACTGTTGGCACAACAATTCCTTGATACATTGCACTTTTAACTTTTGTTCCAAAATGTCTCACCTTCCACATACTTCCCATTGCTCCGAAAATCTCCTTCCTTCACACACTCTCTGTTTTACCTCCATGTCCATACCTCCATTATGCTTATCGTTCCCCCTAGATATTTAAAACAATATACTTGTTCCAATATTTCCGATCACCCCTATTACGCACCATTACTTTACTTTTAATGACATTCACCTTCAGCTTCCTCCTCCCACAAACCAAACCAAACTCTTTGACTACCCGCTGCAGTTTTTCCTCAGAATCCGCAACCAACACTGTGTCATCAGCGAACAGCAACTGATTCAACTCCCAATCTCTACCATTCTTTCCTACTAAACTCAATCCTCTACCTATAGTTCTCATTTTCAACTCCCTCACCACACCATCCATATATATATTAAACAGCCACGGTGACATTACACAACCCTGTCGCAAACTTACATTTACCTCAAACCATTCACTCAATTCAGTATATTCTACTCTAAAACACGCTCTGCTCCCTTCATTAAAACTCTTAACTGCTCTTAACAAATGTCCACCAATTTCATAAATCCTTAACACCTTCCACATTGCTTCTCGATCCACACGATCATACGCTTTTTCCAAATCAATAAAAGCCCAAAATTTCTCCTTATACTTCTCTAAATACTTCTCGTATAACTGTCTTACTGCAAAAATTTAATCCACACACCCTCTTCCCTTCCTAAAAGCGCACTGCTCTTCTCCTATTGCAACTTCCGTAACCTTTATTATCCTCTCTATCAACACCTTCCCATACAGCTTTCCAACCACTGAGAATAAACTAATAACTCTATAACTCCTGCCGATCTCCCTTCCCCTTGTACAACGGCACAATACATGCCTTGGTACCGTTGACACAACAGAGCACACATTGAATAGTCTCACCAGCCAATCTATTATCACATATCCACCCTGTTTTATATACTCCACAGCAATACCATTCACTCTCATTTGTCTCACTGCTTTTTTTACCTCAATTTTCTCAATCAATTCATTAATTCCCAGCCACTTAGGTGGCCTGGGTAACCATCTCCATCAACCACTGCTTCTCTTCCATCTCTTACATTTAACAAGGATTAAAAATACTCAGCCTATCTTTTCCTCACTTGAACTCCTTCCACTAGTAATTTTCCATTTGCATCTTTCACTGACTCTTCCCTCTTTTGTCCTGCATTCCTTACTCTATTTACCTCCTTCCAGAACATCTTCTTTCGTTCCTCAAAATTCTCACTCAACCTTTGACCCCAGCTTTCGTTTGCATCTTTCTTCGCTTCTCTAAGTTTCCGTTTTGCCTCTTGTTTTCTCCCATTCCTCAACACTACCATCCTGTAAAACCCTCTAAAAACAATGTGTTAAAAATAATCGTCTAATAATAGCCAGAAAACAGAAAATAATATATTTAAAAAAACAAAAAACTCACTACATATATACGTAGATCAGGGTAATTATATCTCAAGGGGAATATGAACCTAAATATTTTATACTCTGAAATTAAGAGGGCCCTTGGAGCTATTAGTGGACACAAGTGGAAGAGAGGGAAGGAGTGGGTGGTAGATGGAGAGAGAGGCATGGAAAGGGAAGGAGAAAGAGGGAGAGGGAAAGGTTTTTCAAAATACAATGATACATTTACAGTGTCATATTAAGATTAAAACCAATGAGAAGTTACAATAATACATACAATACATACACACAATAAATACAAACAATACGTAGATTTTAAAAGTTAATTTTCCAGCAGCAAGAGCTTAGTCATGCTGATTTCCTCAGGCTTGGTTCATGTCATGGTTTAAATAAGCCTGAAGAGCATGTTTACAATTGTTCAGAGAAACATGCAGGCAGCCCATTCCAAGATTTAAGTCCACTTACCGTCACTAAACGCGCTCCATAACCAGTTTTAGTCCTGGGAACAAACAAGTCGTGCTTCTGTCTAGTTATGCTACCTGATATACTTTGTACATTAGGAAAACTTATGAACCAGTCAGGGTATTCTTTACATATAGTTTTAAAGATCATTACAAAAAGATCAGATTTCAGTTTAACTTTGATTTTCAGCCACTTTAATTCATGGAAAATGGGTGTAGCGTAGTGATATTGTGTACACCCTCCAACGGCTACTTGTGTGGTGAGGATGAAGTAGCTCACATCTTTAGGAGAGAAGATCTGAGGGTAGTTTATATAATTATGTTCTTTCCTTGCGAGTTTTTCCAGATAATGTTTTCAAAGCACTGATTGTGTGTGTATGTGCATACAAATTATTATGATGGAAATATGATTCAATAATATTCTAACAACTACTACTACTACTATAAATACGATTACTAATATTAATAATAATAATTACTGTAAAATTTAGAAACTCATAACATATATACTGTGTATATATATATATATATATATATATATATATATATATATATATATATATATATATATATATATATATATATATATATATATATATATATATATATATATATGTTAGTATAGCCAGGTAATAGATTCTCTTTTAAACAGACGAGGTTAAAGGCAACAGCAGTTTCAGCATTCAGGATTTTATTGTTACAGCTTTCAATAGTTCCAACAATTTCCCTCTGGGGTTCAGAGATGAGGTACAACAGGTTAGCAAAATTCATGGTGGATCCAACGTTTCACAAGTAAACATCTTGCATCTTCAGGGAATGGACAGGTAATGATTAGAATAAGGACAAAGCAACATATTTATACAAAATTCGAGGATCAAGAATAGGTAGGTGGGCGGAGCTACTGGGTGTGGGGTGGCTGTTCATTGGTGGAAGGCAGTCTATTCGCGAGACGGGCACTAAATCTTATCGGTGGTTGGTTGTTGGCTGTGGGTGGCTGTGATTGGTTGGTGTTGTCAGTTGTGTGCTGAGCGCGGAAAGGTAAGGGAGGGGGGCACAGGGCGAGAGGAAGGGGGGCAGTATGCCTGTAGCGCTTGCCTGAAGGAAGAATTTGAAGGTCTTGTGTTTGGTTGTTGATGCTGGGGTTGAGCGTTTGGATGTATAGAGCTTCTAAAATAGCTAGTCTTCTGGGGTCTGATTCTTTGTCGAGTATGGTAGTTTGTTTGTCTAGGTCGGCGCGAGTTAGGGCAAGATGGTGGGGGGCTTGATAGTGATCTTTTATAGCGCCAGATTGAAGGTGGAGGGTTAGTCGACGGGAAAGGCGAGTCTGTGTCATTCCAACATAGGATAGGGGTCCACAGTCCCCAGAGGTGCAAATATGCTGGTATATCACATGATCGTCTTTCGGTTGGTTGGTGGAAATTGGGCGGTTATTTTGTATAAATATGTTGCTTTGTCCTTATTCTAATCATTACCTGTCCATTCCCTGAAGATGTTTACTTGTGAAACGTTGGATCCACCATGAATTTTGCTAACATTGTTAGAACTATTGAAAGCTGTAACAATAAAATCCTGAATGCTGAAACTGCTGTTGCCTTTAACCTCGTCTGTTTAAAGGAGAATATATATATATATATATATATATATATATATATATACCGGTATATATATATATATATATATATATATATATATATATATATATATATATATATATATATATATATATATATATATATATATACAAGGTATATATATACATATGTATAAGAATACAACCTTCCGTTCCCCTCTCTTCTGATTTATCTTTCAATTCAATTCAAAAATATTTATCTTTCCCCTTAAAGCTTCCAATGTGGCAGTTAGCTCTGAAGTGGCAAGGGAAGGTGAGGGCAGGAGGAAGGAAGTATTGGGAGTAGTGAGTAGAGTAAGGGATAGAAAGAGAGAGAGAGTGTGTTACATAGATGCACAGACTACACAGACCTTGCGGTCCTTACTAGGTAGACCGGACATAATACTAAAATATAATTTTCTACAAAGTGGAAGGGAAGGATAGCAACACAGAAGGCTCTCTCCCAACCAACCTCTCCCTCCGACCGTTGGTTGGCATACAATTAAGTTGGGGAAAGTAGTCCCCCAGCCGAATGTGAAAAAAAAAAACTTGTACTGGGAAATGTATAGTAAAGAACGAAATGGAGAAATATTATATACTACTGATGCTTAACCCATTTTTTTGTTTTAGGAAAGAGAGAGAGAGAGAGAGAGAGAGAGAGAGAGAGAGAGAGAGAGAGAGAGAGAGAGAGAGAGAAAGATTATGAAAGAGGAGCTGACAGAAGGTAATGGATTCGACAATAACATGGAAGAAAAATTAATCAATATTTACCTTCACAAGTTAAATAAACTGGAAGAGGAAAGAATAAGAGGAATATATAAATGTACTCACAAAGATGAAAGTACACACACACACACACACACTCCCTTTATCATTAATAACACAGAGTTGTTTTTAGGGTGTTTGTGTTTCTATCCTGACAGTGAATAAGGAGTGTGTGTGTGTGTGTGTGTGTGACAGGGCTAACCTCGCTGATCCGTTGCCTAAAAATATATTAATATAGAAATAAACTGTAGGTCCAATATCGCTCACCAGGAAAACCTGAGAGAAACTTCTTAAATTCGCCAAACTAATTAATTTCAAAATACCACCTCGGTTAACCCCTTCTGTACCAGGAACATCTTTTAACCTTTATTCGGCTACTTTTGCACAATTTAACAGTTTAAATTGGGTCTCCAGCTATTACCAGGCTTCCAACTGTGTCACTTTACCATTTTTACTACCACAGATCCTTCTTAATCTGCACCAAATCGTCTAAATATAGCTAGAATAACTGAAAATACGCCGCTGGTACAGAAGGGGTTAAGATACACATAAAAACACTGATAGCTATATTTACACATTGTGAATTTGGAAAGGGAGTACGAACATTTCTTCGGGACCGTACCCCTCAATGGTGACCAGACAACTCAATCAGTAGACCATTTAAACCAGTTGCTCTCAACCAGTACCAACTCACCCAATACTGTTAGGTTAAGGTAGGTAGTGTTAGGTTGGAAGGGAGGGGATCATCAGCCCTCGGGTTTGCATCCCCGGCGGGCCAATCACCGTCCGCAGCTCATCTTGCAGTGCCACCCAATAGGGTGATCTCGTCAGCACCTAGAAGGAAAAGTAGGACAGGAAAAGAGACAGACAGAAACAGCTAAGGTTGGATAGATTCTATGTTATTATTGATGTTGTATATGCATTCTCTTGTATAATAGGGGTGTCTCTGGTGATAGCTGTCCCCCTGGTATCTGAAAGGGTTGTGGTCCCCGTGTAATAGGGGTGTCTCTGGTGATAGCTGTCCCCCTGGTATCTAAAAGGGGCATGGTCCCCCTGTAATAGGGGTGTCTCTGGTGATAGCTGTTCCCCTGGTATCTGAAAGGGGTGTGGTCCCCGTGTAATAGGGGTGTCTCTGGCGATAGCTGTCCCCCTGGTAACTGAAAGGGGCATGGTCCCCCTGTAATAGGGGTGTCTCTGGTGATAGCTGTCCCTCTGGTTTCTGAAAGGGGTGTGGTCCCCATGTAATAGGGGTGTCTCTGGCGATAGCTGTCCCCCGGGTAACTGAAAGGGGCATGGTCCCCCTGTAATAGGGGTGTCTCTGGTGATAACTGTCCCCCTGGTATCTAAAAGGGGTGTGGTCCCCTTGTAATAGGGGTGTCTCTGGCGATAGCTGTCCCCAGGGTATCTGAAAGGGGCGTGGTCCTCCTGTAAAGGGGTGTCTCTGGTATCTGAAAGGGGTGTTTCCGGGTGGATGGTACTCGATAGCCTTGGCGGGCAACCTATCTAGGGGAAAAAACCCTACACAAATTACCGATCGGCGACACGCTAATCGGTTCCACTTACAGGTGGCGATTTTTATAACATACAACAACAACAATACAACATATGTTCTTTTTCTTATTGTACTTTATTTGTCTTGTGTATTCTTTATTCTGGTGCATGTTCTTTTTGTTTTAGTCTGTTCTCTTTCCTGTTGACTGTTCTTCATCTTGTATGTTAATTTTGCTCTAGTCTCTTCTTTGTCTTGATGTCTGGCTTTTCTTATTGGTTTTTCATTTCACCAGTTGTGTACAGAGGCCTTGTTTCATGAGGACCACCCTAGCTGTCAGTCTCTTTTTTGTCTGTCTGTCTTCTCCGGCTGTCTCTTCCTTTCCTTTAACCTCTCTTTTTTCCGGATCTGTCTTCTGTAAGTTCTTGAGGAGAGAGGTACAAAGGAGTACAAAGGAGTACAAAGGAAATCAAGCAACAACAGATCTAGTGACCCTTCTAGGTTGCTTGTCCTCCAAAACACTGAGGATCAAGTGTCCAAACAGTGGTTTAGAGAGGGTAAGGGAACATTGGAAAGGGAACTACTGCCCTGCCACTAACGTGGCAGGACTAGGAAGTTAGTAGGGGACATATGGGTTAGTAACTGAGGGGAGGATAAAGTTATTCATTTACAAACGCAGTCAGTCGCGGGTTTGATGCGAGATATTTGTCTAGGCGGAATTTAAATGAATCAACGGTGCTGCAGTCTATAACGTCTCGGGGAAGCCCATTCCACAAGTTGACAACTCGATTGAAGAAGAAATTCTTAGATTCGTGCGAGTTAAAAGATTTACCAATAATTTTGCAACCGTTTCCCCGCGTGTAATTAGATTGGTCGATAGTGAAGTACTTACTACAGTTCATATTGTCGATGCCTTTGATGATTTTGAACACTTGAATTAAGTCGCCTCTTAATCTGCGCTGGGTTAAAGGAAATAGATTTAATTTTCTAAGACGCTCTTCGTATGGTTTGTTCTTTAGGCTAGGTATAATTTTGGTAACTCTACGTTGAACTCGTTCTAGCTTGTTTATATCTTTTTGGTAATAAGGGCACCAGGATTGAACGCAGTATTCCAGAAGAGGGCGGACTAAGGAATTGTAAAGGGTTAGGATAACTTCTTTGGATTTATGCTCAAATGACCTGCCTATAAAGCCAATTATTTTGTTTGCCTTCTTAACAACTTCTGAACATTGTTGACTCGGTTTTAGGTTACTCGATATTGTTACTCCCAGATCAGTTTCTCTGTTTACATCCTTAAGCTGAGTGCCATTCATCGAATAGTTTGCTTTCTCATTTAGGAATCCGACATGTAGTACTTTACATTTATCCGCATTGAAACTCATTTGCCAAATTTGGGCCCAACATGACAATTTATCTAGATTGTGTTGCATATCGTCAACTTGTTCTTTTGAGAGTACGCTATTTGCAATTTTTGTATCGTCAGCAAATTTTGAGATTGTGCAGGTGAGACCCTCATCTATGTCGTTGATGTAAATTAGAAAGAGAATTGGTCCTAGTACCGATCCTTGGGGTACCCCGCTACTTACATTGGTCCATTTAGATGCCTTACCGTTTATGACTACCCTTTGCTTTCTGTTGCTGAGCCAATTTTCTATCCATTTCAACACACCGTCTTGTATTCCATGCGCTTTTAGTTTTAGCAGTAAACGTTTATGGGGAACTTTGTCAAAGGCCTTTTGAAAATCAAGGTATATAATATCTACAGCTTTACTCTCATCGTAGAGGTTGAGGATATCGTGGAAGAAGTCTAAGAGGTTTGTTAAACAGGAACGTTTTTTACGAAAGCCGTGTTGAGTATCTTTAAGTATGTTATTTTCCTCTAAGTGATTTACGAGTCTGTCTCGTATGACCGTTTCTAGCATTTTACATACAACTGAGGTTAAGCTAATTGGACGATAGTTACTGGGTAGGGATTTGCTGCCTTTTTTGAATATCGGTGTTACGTTGGCTAGCTTCCACTGATCAGGCATAGTTCCAGACTGCAAGGATTTATTGAATAGTAATGTCAGTGGTTTGGAGAGCTCATTCTTAGCTTCCTTTAGAACTCTAGGCGAGATTGTATCAGGTCCTGGCGTTTTATTTACCTTGAGTTTATCTAAACAATTCAATACTTCTCTCTCTGTAACGGTGATATTGCTTAGAACATCTGAATTATCAATCTGAATCGGCGATGGTGTAGGGATATCACTGAGGTCTTCTGTTGTAAAAACTGATGCAAAGAAGGTATTGAGGGCATTACTCATTTGTACTTCGTCTTTGGTGTATTCTCCTTTTTCATCGACTAACGGTCCAACAGTTGAAGTAACTACTTTTTACTTTCTGATATAACTATAGAATTCTTTCGGGTTTGTTTTACTTTGATTCGCAATATGTAACTCTAAGGTCTTTTTACTTTGCTTAATTAACTTTTTGGCTTTGCGTCGTAGCTCTACAAATTTCACCCGTTCTTCGTCATTTTGTGAGGATTTTAATCTATCATTAGCAATTTTTTTAGCAAGCAGGCAGTTTGAAATATCTTTATTCCACCATTTGGGCTTATTATTATGGCCTGGACGCCGTATTTTCGATGGTATGCAGTCTTGCACTGCTTTTAGGTAAGTGGTTTCGAATAACTTCCAAGATGTATTTATGTCGTTATTGTTAATTAAAAAGCTCCAGTCAGTTTCTTTAAACATAGCTCTAAGTTTATGGAAGTTTGCTTTCTTGAAATTAGGGACTTTTTCGATGCTACTATTTGGTTCGTTACTAGTAAACTTTAAAGTGAAAGTTATCGTACGATGGTCACTGTTACTGAATTCATCACCAACATTCAAATTCTCTATCAATTCTTCTTTTGTTGCAAGTACAATGTCAAGAACGTTATTACCACGGGTCGGCATTCGAACAAATTGATAAAGCGAACTCTCTTGCAAGTTCGTATACAAGTCATGTCCGGAGTGTGAAGTAAGAGTATCGCCCCACTTGGTCACAGGTAAATTAAAGTCGCCAAAAATTACGGTATCTTGTGAGTTACTTACATCTGCAATTTGTTCGTAAATTTCTCGGTCAGTTTGCACTGATTGAGCTGGAGGTCTGTATATTAACGCAAGTATTATTTTTGTACCTTTATTATTCTTTATTAGCACAAAAGATGTGTCGACGTTCACAATTTGAGGTTTTGACACGAGGGTCGGGTTTAAGACTTTCTTTGATATAAAATAAAACGCCACCTCCATTTTTATTTATTCGGCTGTTCTCAAACATTACATAACCGGGAAGTGAATACTCTGCTAAAAAGTCTCTATCTTGTGTATTGAGCCAAGATTCTGTTATGCCAATCACATCATAATTTTCTGTAAACATTAGTTCCTCTAAATCTGAAAATTTATTGCGTATGCTACGAGCGTTTGCATAGAAAACCTTTAAAGTTGCGGTTTTAGAACTCGCAGATCGTTCTTTCATCGAATTTTTGGTTCTGGTCGGATCTACATTTACATTCATGGCTGTCCTCGGTCCTCGGTCGTTATCCCTGACGGTTTTGAATTTGGATCGTGTTGGTGGAGCTTTATCCAAATTCGCGGTTCTTGACGGATTAGTATTTAATTCCTTTGTAGATTGCCGTCCTCGCTGTCTTCGGTCCTCCTTCCTGGTTGTCCTGTGCTGAATCGATTTCTTCTCCGAAAATCCTTCACCGCATCGTTGAGAAGACGCCCAAAACGCGCTGCTCCCACCTGGTTCAGATGAACTCCATCGTCCGAAAACAAATAGTCATCGTAGTAGAAATTGTCCCAGGTGTCGACGAATCCCACGTTCTCCTTCCTGCAGAGGCTTGCTAGACAACGATTTGTGCTGGTGGCTATGTTGTAAAATCGGCTCTCTACACCGAGCCGGGGGACGATTCCTGAGACGATGATCCTTGATGACTTCTCCTTAAACGACTTGATGAGCTGCTGGTACTTTAAAAGCAAATCTTCCGACCGGGTTCGCTGTACATCGTTGGATCCAACGTGGATGACGTACATTGTATTAGCAGGCGCCAGCTTTGAAACTTCGTCAACTGCTGCAACTACGTCATCCACACCACCACCAGGGATACAAAAACGCTTCCTGGTCTTAGGTGCCCTGGCGCAAAACTCTGTGAGTTTTGTGAGTGAGGTAGAAGGGAAGACGTTAGAGGAGAGACAGAGACGGAAGAGTTTGCCTAGGCAGGGATTCATCACGGAAGCACAGTTTTTTTTAGTACAATAGGAGTAACACCGCCAGGTTCATATGCCTTCTTAGTATTAACCCGTCAAACGCGATAGGCCTCACGGAAGGCTTACCGTAGGGAACTCGATAGGCCTCACGGAAGCAAGACCATAAAAAAAGACTTCCAAAACATCACAGGGGCTATCAAAACAAAGACATTTGTCTCTAGGTGAGATAATTCCCCTCTAGTAATCATCCATGTGTTTCTCACCCCCCCCCCCCCTTCCCCACCTTATTCCACCCTCCTCCCGTCCTCAATTTTCACCTATTTTTCCTCATATTTTCATAATATATCGGTTATTTTTCTCTCCCGCGATAATGTAGCACAAGTGGGTTGCATAAAAGATGTTATATAACACCCAGACACCACCTGCTTGCCTCAGTTACCTCACAGGCAGCAAGAGGGGAGGGTTGCCTGTTGCTCACTCTCAGCTGAGATTATGACCCTGTGGCTAATATATACGTTTTTCACCACCCAAATGCTTTTCCAACTATTTTAGCACTCTTGAAGGTTCATATATACATCATATAAGTAAAATAAAAGCATATTGAAAACAAATAATGCTCTATATCGTAAATATAACGAATTCTGTCAGAATCCAAGGCTAGAAATTCACAAATAAGTACCCTTGCCTCTAGGGTATTTTCGTGTTTAATGGGTTAAGCCCAGAGAGGGTGAAAAGTACATCCTTGGAAGAGATTATGATGTTAGGCATAAGTAGGAGAGAGGGGGTGGAGAAGGAGGAATAGCAACGGAATAATTCAAAGTGAAAGTTTTACCCAAAGTGTTAGCGAAGAATTCAGCTTTGTCAGAGGAAGAAGTGACGGCACGTCAGTGTGGAAAAGAGGAGGGAAAGACGAAGAAGAAAAATTGTTCGAGAGGTTTTTGACTAAATGTCAGAAGGGTTGGGAAGAGCTAGAGTTGAATAGCTCAGTGAATTTATACATAAATTATGTAAGGTGATTTAATTTGGTTCAACAATAACTGAGAAAAAGTATTTTATAAAATATGACACACTACTGTAGAAGGTGGCGATTTGAGGGGCGCCCAGGCCGAAACTTTTAAAAATTGCTCCATTACGGCTAAGAGGATAGATTAGCGTATATGCATGTGACAAATAATAACATTTAGTTCAGTAATAACCGAGAAATAAAATGTTATAGAGGTCCTCGCTTCGCACGAACCTAAGAACACGAGCCCTGAACGCATCCAGAGGATTCATTCCCTAAATTAGTGTGTGGTGGTGAATCCTGTCGTGAAGTGAACTTATTTTGTTTTGCCAAACTCTTTTTCAGATGGATTCAAAATATTGGCGACAAAATGTATGATAAACTAATCGATCAACGGGAGAAGCATGACATTTGACAATTTGCGAGTAGCTAAAGAGATACATTACTAGAAGTTAAATATAGTGAACAGTATTGTATCAAAATAAGAAAATACATGTGTAAGCATATGGTTGTGCTATTACTAATACGAATAGCATATGAAATATTATGATTGCCTTGGAAAACGAGGGATTGTAACCGAACCTGTATTATTATGTAATGACAATATTATTAAACTCACACACGATACCACAATCCGTTTTGCAGGTCGAAACATAATACTAATTTAAATATGTGACACAGATAATATTTTCAGATTTCATGTTTCTATAAAGTTGTCCACAAACATTTGCTGTCTACTGTACTGTCGTGCTTGCAGTGGATCAGAGCTAGTGTATAATTATCTTGTGTGTGTGCTTCATACACGCACAAGTTAATGTGTGTGAGTGTGTATGTGGTTTACATCAAATTAGTATACTACATTATACCAAGATATAATGAACCAAGATATATGAGCGTACGTATGTGTTACAAGATTATTTCTAAGGTTGTTTGTTGTAGATTACCTTCATGAACTATTTCAATCAGCAGACTGTTACAATAATCCTTGCTACAGGGTGTATGGGTTATAATTGTACTTGGACACGCGAACCATCACGAACCATTCCAAATGATCACCCATATTATATACATTTTCTGTTTGGCAAATGATCTCATAAACATATTATGAGGGAGATGGGCCGCTTCTCTGGCCCCCCTTCTCCCTCATGTTTAGTCCCATTAGTTTTCAGATTTAAAGAAGTTCGACTCATTAGTTTGGCGATTTTAAGACCTTTCACCCCATTGCTTTGTCAATATTAAGACATTTCGTGCCATTTGTTTCCTGGCATGCGATAGCAAGCCTGTAATTGCATGAAGGAAATTTGTCTACCGACAAATGTACAAATATTTCTTGAATGGTGGTTTAGGGAATGTTTTTTTTAAGCTTGATGGAGGTCTGGGGAGGAAAAATAAAACAATAAAATAGATCAATAAATTAGCAAATACATTGCCCATCATCCCTTAAAAGCAATTGTAAATAATTGATACAATTATTAGACGGTAATGTTGATGTAGAAATGTTAAGCGAGGACACTTCCATTCTGCAGAGGGTGAAGATGGATTGGACGCAGATTAAGATGATTAGTGTTATTATAAAGACATCTTCAAGAATCACTTCAAGGCCCTTCAATCTGTCTAAGTGTCTTGTGCTCGACGTAGAGCATTAGGTGAGCGGCAGGCTGTATTACTGTGATTGGATTTAGTTTATAAAATAATATTATATCAAGAGCATTGAGAGGAATTTTAGGCAAATTGGGCCATCACATTGTACTGTCATTGTACTGTAAAATGTACAGTTATTACAGTACACCTAGATGGAAACAACGGTTGGTACAGTCTGGAACATATAGAAGGTATACCAAGTCAGACTTTGAACCTTTTAATGGGAGAAATCCACTTGATGGATATTACTGAATTCCTGTCTCCCTCATATTTAACTCCATTGCTGTTGAAATTTTAAGACGTTCGCCCCACTAGTTTGCCAATTTTAAGAACATTCGCCCCATGTCTGTCAATTTCAAGACCTTTCGTGCCATTTAGGTGTCGTGTTCTCCTGGCAAGCGATAGTGAGCCTGTAATTGAAGAGGAAGCGGCCTCCGGCCGGGAAATTTTTATACCGAACAAATGCAAAAATGTATCTAGATAAGGGGTCTAGCGGGTGTAAGTTTAAGCTTGATGGAGGTCTAGGGAACAAACTAAAAATCTCCCCTTATATCAATTTATGAAGCATTTGTGCTATAATATAGCATTGTATTGTCTCGCTTGCGTTCGACACTGATTGTGATGGGTGCGTTGCCATTTATGCTGTACACTACATATTACTGTATATGTTAACAAGTTTTAATGATCTCTCATTCATTGAAAACACATGCCATCTATGCAGCATTTGTATGTCCATAATGTAAACAAAGAGATAACATTTATATTCAAATATATTATGACATTAATTATATAATTATATAATATATTATGACATTAATTATATAATTATATAATATATTATGACATTAATTATATAATTATATAATATATTATGACATTAATTATATAATTATATAATATATTATGACATTAATTATATAATTATATAATATATTATGACATTAATTATATAATTATATAATATATTTGTTCTGTTTTCTATGTGTTCTATATCACACACATACCCTTTATACTAGTTGTTCTATAGCAATATCAACATAAAACCAGTTATTATGTAAAGCTTGGAATCCTTGGCGCTCAAAACAACCAATATTCTCGTGATGTGCACGGTATATTGGTGGAAGGTATTTATAGTTTGTATATGTCAATTACAAGCCATTTCTCAATAGCGCTTTTGTGCGTATTATTGAAAATAATAGTTTTGAGTTTTGCCAGACTTATGTATAATGTTTTGTTATCAAATACAGGTACATAAAAACACTTTTGGCAACAACCCTGGAATAAATAGTTAATTAGTTAGTTAATTAGCATTTGTTCTCTTCGCAAACTAGTGTATACAAACAAATCTAATTAGTCAGTAGTGTATAATTACTGTTCATACAAAAGGTAAACATAAAATATGGCGAGTGTTTCAGAAGTTGCAGCTTAATTTTTTAGTTATCATGTGTTGCATTCAAAATTATTCTTAACATTATGAACAGTGTAAATGTCTAAATGTTAATGTTTGGTGTCTTTGTAAATAGACGCTTTATGAGGCTATCAGTTATTATTTTTAGCACGCCATCATGAATATTCCTCTCGCCATCAGCATAAATACGACAATCTCTCTCTCTCTGATATGAATTAATCAGTAGGTATGTAAACTTTCCATTTCAAACTAATGTCTTTCTGCGCTATATAAACTTTTCTTGTGGGCATTTCCTAACCCATAAGTTTACACTTCATTCTATTTTCTTGTACGGCTTTTTAGTTGGAGGTAGCAGAGGGTGGGGAGAGAGAGCCTTCTACTTTGCTGTTATATTTTTTCTACTATAAACTGATCCTGTCTAGTAGTATTAAGGCCGGACTACCTAGTAGCGACCGCAAGGTATGTGTGGTCTGTGTATCTGTGTAACTCTGTGTAACTCTCTCTTTCCCAGCATCAACACAAATATTTCAGGTGTTTATGCATACTGAACACCAGGCCTCATTATCCACAAACACTTCTGTCCTTGAGAGGAAGAGGAGGTGGAGGAGACAGCGAGGGCAGGGGGTTCACTGGAGGAGGTGGATAAATAAGTGAATAAAAAGGTAGGCAAGAGCTATGGGAAATATGACCCCATGTGAGAGAGAGAGAGAGAGAGAGAGAGAGAGAGAGAGAGAGAGAGAGAGAGAGAGAGAGAGACAGAGAGAAAGAGAGAGAGAGAGAGAGAGAGAGGCAATGAATTAGTATACAAGAAGATAATAATTTAGATATATTGAGGCTCTTACCAACGAACTTACTTTTGATGTGTTCGCCACTCTTCTAGCGGCACCAAGGAGCGCGGCGCCCCTCGTTATGGGTGGTGATTTTGGTGTAGTAGACTGTTTGAAGCGACAGCTCGCTCCCTCGCGAGGATGGGCTCGTCTGGCACTTTTTGCAGTTCGACATCGAGGGCTCTGTTGAAGTTGTCCAACGAGACGTCCCTCATGTCTCTTACTCGCCGTGGGAGTTTGTTGAAGAGACGTGGGCCTCTGTGTGATAACCAGCCCTCTCGCAGAGAGCCCATAGCACCCCTGTTATTCATCCGGGGGATTTCGCATTCCCAGCCTCTCCTATCACTGAATTTCATGACTATCGGAGTATGTAGGTTTGGTACTAAACCCTCTGCTCCATATGGGTAGGAGGAAAATACCCTCCCGGTTTCCGATATATTGGTGTTCTTTTATCTTACCACCATCACCTCATTGTTTTCATCAATTCCTTTTACTTTGACCCAACTCCACCCCACACACACTAAATCTCTCTCTCTCTCTCTCTCCCTCTCCCCCTCTCTCTCTCTCTCTCTCCCTCTCCCTCTCTCTCTCTCCCTCTCCCCCTCCCCCCTTCCTCCTCCCCCTCTCCCCCTCCCTCTCTCTCTCTCTCTCTCCCTCTCCATCTCTCTCTCTCTCTCTCTGTCTCTTTCTCCCTCCCTTTATAGGCAGGTCATTTGAGCATAAATCCAAAGACGTTATCCTAACCCTTTACAATTCCTTAGTCCGCCCTCTTCTTGAATACTGCGTTCAATCTTGGTGCCCTTATTACCAAAAAGATATAGACAAGCTAGAACGAGTTCAACGTAGAGTTACCAAAATGATACCTAGCCTAAAGAACAAACCATACGAGGAGCGTCTTAGAGAATTAAATATATTTCCTTTAACCCAGCGCAGATTAAGAGGCGACGTAATTCAAGTGTTCAAAATCATCAAAGGCATCGATAATATGAACTGTAGTAAGTATTTCACTGTCGACCAATCTAATTACACGCGGGGAAACGGTTGCAAAATGATCAGTATATCTTTTAACTCGCACGAAGCTAAGAATTTCTTCTTCAATCGAGTTGTCAACTTATGGAATGGGCTTCCCCGAGATGTCATAGACTGCAGCACCGTTGATTCATTTAAACTTCGCCTAGACAAATATCTCGCATCAAACCCGCGACTGACTGCATTTGTAAATGAATAACTTTATTTTATCCTCCCCTCAGTTACTAACCCATCTGTCCCCTACTAATTTCCACATTTTGCCACGGACATTAGTTCCAGGGCAGTAGTTCCCTTTCCAATGTTCCCATACCCACTCTAAACCACTGTTTGGACACTTGATCCTCAGTGTTTTGGAGGACAAGCAGCCTAGAAGGGTCACTATAACTGTTGTTGCTTGATTTCCTTTGTACTCCTTTGTACTCTCTCTCCCTCTCTCCCTCCCTCTCCCCCTCTCTCTCTCTCTCTCTCCCCCTCTCCCTCTCCCTCTCTCTCCCTCCCCCTCTCCCACTCTTTGCAGATGTAAGTAACTCACAAGATACCGTAATTTTGGGCGACTTTAATTTACCTGTGACCAAGTGGGGCGATACTCTTACTTCACAATCCGGACATGACTTGTATACGAACTTGCAAGAGAGTTCGCTTTATCAATTTATTCGAACGCCGACCCGTGGTAATAACGTTCTTGACATTGTACTTGCAACAAAAGAATAATTGATAGAGAATTTGAATGTTGGTGATGAATTCAGTAACAGCGACCATCGTACGACAACTTTCACTTTAAAGTTTACTAGTAACGAACCAAATAGTAGCATCGAAAAAGTCCCTAATTTCAAGAAAGCAAACTTCCATAAACTTAGAGCTATGTTTAAAGAAACTGACTGGAGCTTTTTAATTAACAATAACGACATAAATACATCTTGGAAGTTATTCGAAACCACTTACCTAAAAGCAGAGCAAGACTGCATACCATCGAAAATACGGCGTCCAGGCCATAATAATAAGCCCAAATGGTGGAATAAAGATATTTCAAACTGCCTGCTTGCTAAAAAATTTGCTAATGATAGATTAAAATCCTCACAAAATGACGAAGAACGGGTGAAATTTGTAGAGCTACGACGCAAAGCCAAAAAGTTAATTAAGCAAAGTAAAAAGACCTTAGAGTTACATATTGCGAATCAAAGTAAAACAAACCCGAAAGAATTCTATAGTTATATCAGAAAGAAAAAAGTAGTCACTTCAACTGTTGGACCGTTAGTCGATGAAAATGGAGAATACACCAAAGACGAAGTACAAATGAGTAATGCCCTCAATACCTTCTTTGCATGAGTTTTTACGACAGAAGACCTCAGTGATATCCCTACACCATCGCCGATTCAGATTGATAATTCAGATGTTCTAAGCAATATCACCGTTACAGAGAGAGAAGTATTGAATTGTTTAGATAAACTCAAGGTAAATAAAACGCCTGGACCTGATACAATCTCGCCTAGAGTTCTAAAGGAAGCTAAGGATGAGCTCTCCAAACCACTTACATTACTATTCAATAAATCCTTGCAGTCTAGAACTATGCCTGATCAGTGGAAGCTAGCCAACGTAACACCAATATTAAAAAAAGGCAGCAAATCCCTACCCAGTAACTATCGTCCAATTAGCTTAACATCAGTTGTATGTAAAATGCTAGAAACCGTCATAGGAGACAGACTCGTAATCACTTGGAGGAAAATAACATACTTAAAGATACTCAACACGGCTTTCGTAAAAAACGTTCCTGTTTAACAAACCTCTTAGACTTCTTCCACGATATCCTCAACCTCTACGATGAGAGTAAAGCTGTAGATATTATATACCTTGATTTTCAAAAGGCCTTTGACAAAGTTCCCCACAAACGTATACTGCTAAAACTAAAAGCGCATGGAATACTAGACGGTGTGTTGAAATGGATAGAAAATTGGCTCAGCGACAGAAAGCAAAGAGTAATCATAAACGGTAAGGCATCTAAATGGACCAATGTAAGTAGCGGGGTACCCCAGGGATCGGTACTAGGACCAATTCTCTTTCTAATTTACATCAACGACATAGATGAGGGTCTCACCTGTACAATCTTAAAATTTGCTGACGATACACAAATTGCAAATAGCGTACTCTCAAAAGAACAAGTTGACGATATGCAACACAATCTAGATAAATTGTCATGTTGGGCCCAAATTTGGCAAATGAGTTTCAATGTGGATAAATGTAAAGTACTACATATCCGATACCTAAATGAGAAAGCAAACTATTCGATGAATGGCACTCAGCTTAAGAATGTAAACAGAGAAACCGATCTGGGAGTAACAATATCGAGTAACCTAAAACCGAGTCAACAATGTTCACAAGTTGTTAAGAAGGCAAACAAAATAATTGGCTTTATAGGCAGGTCATTTGAGCATTGATCCTAAGACGTTATGCTAACCTTTTACAATTCCTTAGTCCGCCCTCTTCTGGAATACTGCGTTCAATCCTGGTGCCCTTATTACCAAAAAGATATAAACAAGCTAGAACGAGTTCAACGTAGAGTTACCAAAATGATACCTAGCCTAAAGAACAAACCATACGAAGAGCGTCTTAGAGAATTAAATATATTTCCTTTAACCCAGCGCAGATTAAGAGGTGACTTAATTCAAGTGTTCAAAATCATCAAAGGCATCGACAATATGAACTGTAGTATGTACTTCACTATCGACCAATCTAATTACACACGGCGAAACGGTTGCAAAATTATTGGTAAATCTTTTTACTCACACGAAGCTAAGAATTTCTTCTTCACTCGAGTTGTCAACTTATGTAATGGGCTTCCCCGAGATGTCATAGACTGCAGCACCTTTGATTAATTTAAACTTCGCCTAGACAAATATCTCGCATCAAACCCGCGACTGACTGCGTTTGTAAATTAATAACTTTATTTTATCCTCCCCTTAGTTACTAACCCATCTGTCCCCTACTAACTTCCTAATCCTGCCACGGACATTAGTTCCAGGGCAGTAGTTCCCTTTCCAATGTTCCCTTACCCACTCTAAACCACTGTTTGGACACTTGATCCTCAGTGTTTTGGAGGACAAGCAACCTAGAAGGGTCACTAGATATGTTGTTGCTTGATTTCCTTTGTACTTTGTACTCTCCCTCTCTCCCTCTCCAAATTATAAGATATACCGATTTGATAATGGCCGTGGTTTGGGCGTATGTATATATGTAAATGAGTGTCTACATTCCAAAATAATCGATACTGGAATCACAAAACTAAAAGGCGTAGATGATATCTGGGTACAAATACAATTAAGAAAGTAACTGTTGCCCTCCATAATATTTGGTTGTATTTATAGACATCCAAAGGCTCCCGCAAGTGTATGGGATAATATCACTGACACCTTACGATCAGTGATCATCAGAAAGAAAACAACGTTTGTACTAGGTGTCCTAAATTATAATTTATTTTCTCAAAATTGTAAACTATCTCGCATCATAGATAACAATAAACTCACCCAGGTCATAGACACACCCACACGCATAACACCCACCTCCGCAACCCTGCTTGACGTAATAATAACTAACAACCCCAATATAATAACTAACTCTGACGTTTACCCGCACACCATAGCTGACCACGATTTAGTAGGCGTTACAATAAACGTATATAAACCAAAACTTCCACCAATTACAAAGGTCTCTCGCGACCTAAGAAATGATACAAGTGACACCCTTTGCTCTCATATATTAGCTGAAACCCGCACCCTAAACAAAATATTACAAACAGACAACGTAGATACACAAATAAATATATTAACCTCCGTCATTACACAAAGCCTAAGTAAGTGTGCCCCAGTAACAACTAAAATATTTCGTCGTCCACCCTCGCCATGGATAACTGATAACGTCCATGAAGCCATTAATGCTAGAAACACAGCTCAGAAAACATTGAAAGAAAACAGACTCAACCCAACATTACAACGACATTTTAATGATTTAAAGAAGCAAGTTAAACGACTGATAAATTCCACTAAAAACAATATTTTAACAATGAACTAAAAAAGTGCAAGGGAAATACTTCGGCAACGTGGAAAATAGTAAGGGAAGTAATACCCAACGACAAGCAAAGTGGTAGAAACTGTCTATTTGAAAACACAAATAAAAAGGCTGAAGAGTTTAACAAGTTCTTTGCAAATGTTGGAAAAAAAGCATTCGATGACACGCAATACGCAAGGTATGGCAACACCGCTCCCCAACCCCATATACCCACACCTCTTCCTCACCTCACTCAAACTAATACCACATTATTTCGTCCTGAGCCAGTCGACCCCAATACTATTATTCTAACCATCAAACATCTTCACCAAACTAATTCGTTCGGTTCTGATAATATAGCGCTCAAATTCATAAAAGACTCTCTTAACGAAATAATATATTATCTTAGTCATTATTAATACATCCATAGTCACAGGTAAATTTCCTTCATCCTGGAAACATGCGCTAGTTACTCCATTGTACAAAACTGGAGACCCTAATAATACTAGTAATTATCGCCCAATTTCTCTTCTCCCAATTTGTTTTTAAATCATCGAGAAGATCGTTGCTAACCAACTCGTTAATTTCTTAGAAAACAATAACATTATATCAAACTCACAACATGGCATCAGACCCAAACTCTCTACTGAAACAGCACTCACAGTTATCGCAGGCAAGATTTATGACAACATGGACAACAAACACATATCCCTCTTAACCCTCTGTGACTTGTCTAAGGCGTTTGATAGTGTAACCCATAATATTCTTATTAAAAAACTACTACAAAATAACATTGACTCTTTCTGGTTCGAGGATTACCTCTGTGAAAGAACACAGTCCGTCCGCATAAATAATACTATTTCCTCCATAGCAAAAACCCCTTACGGAGTCCCTCAAGGGCCTATTTTAGGACCAATTCTCTTCATTATTGTTGTCAATGATATACTAAAATACATAAAAAATTTACTATTAGCACAATATGCTGACGACACACAGTTCCTTCACAGTGGTCAATTAAACGAATTAAATAATCTAATCGCTAACTGTGAAGAAACTCTACGGATTGCAAATGCTTACTTCCAAGAAAATGGTCTATTGCTGAACACCAAAAAGACTCGGTGTATCTTCATAGGAACACGTCAAATCATATCAAAAATACCAAGCAACACCACCATTCAATTCGGTGATACCAAAATCCAACCATTCATCCACGTAAAAAACCTTGGTGTTCATTTGGATCAGTATATACTTCGACAAAC
>CM064524.1:3470357-3517857 GCA_032716605.1 Paralithodes platypus | reverse complement strand
GGAGGGGTGGCCACTAGCCCACCTACGCAGCGGAGAGGTTAAACACATATCGGTACTCACATATAATTCATCCATTTCAGATCATGCTATTAACCTTGCTGCACTGTGTAAACATTGCAATATATCAGATACTATAATACTAACATCGAAAAGGTATCTATAGTCATTGCTCAGCGTAATATCACGATGCGATGCTTACAGTATATAACCGTTATCATTTAGAGTGCCATATACATTGTTTACTAAATTAATACCAAATATATAAGCGTATCAGCATTCGAAGTTTAATTGTTTTGTGGTGTTACATAACACCTCGCATATATCACTACTGATAACTCATTGCCGTTTCACACCTGAATTTCATAACCAGATGATAACATGTAATATTGCATTATATCGTTCGTTGTGTTGTATGTCATGAAGCAGACACTTCTGTTTTCAGTGTTTGTCACCTACTGTAAAGCATTGTCTATTACAGCACACATCCGTTCACTTACAAACACACACACACTCGACTAATCGTAACTAGCAATTCACGTCATAATTGCCATCGTTACTTTACCCAACAACTGTCTATTACACGCCAATGCAAGGTATAAATTTACACTAATACTTAACATCCTCCTCTTCAAAATGAATACAAGTATGCTTAACGTGGTCACTGGGAACATGGAAATTAAGACAAGTCTTTGGGGGGTGGGGAACGAGAGAGCAAACCTAAACTACCACATTTCGTAATATCCAATTAAACGTTTAAGATTGGAATCCGAGCCATTCTCGTGGGGCAGCAATTTGAAAGTATAAATCTATATTTTATTAATTTCACCACAACACCAAACACCCCCAATTAAATTAATTAAAGTATATATGATCCGCCGGAATTCGAACCCGGGTTATCACACACAGATTTTTGCCACCTTAACCATTACACCACCAGGACGGTTATTATTAGTTTTATAATTTATTAAAAGCTATGGTAATATTCGTGTCCGTATTTACTGTAGATACGTAAAGGAATGTAATAAAGGTATTTATGTTATTTGTACATCCATAAAATATATGAATCCGGATCATAGCATAGCAGCAGCATTATATTTTTACATGGCAGGACTAAGTGAAGCATCTATTGGTTCGAAACGTGTGTTCGTAGGTATGCGGCCTTGTGATAGTTAAAGTGGGCTGTCGTCCAGAAACGATGCGCTCCACATGTCCGGGCCCTATCAAAGTGTCTCAGAAATTGCGGTTCCTGACTGTACATCTAAGTAGTTTATATCGGGGATTATTTGTAATCTTAATTTGTGTCTGGTTTAAATTATGTATGTATGTTATGCTCAATTAGATACAAGTAATATCTTAGCAATTAACTAAATGATCTCTAATATATTTTACCATTCTTTTTAGGTCTGATGATGACATAAGGAATGTCGAAACTGTCACTGATAATTTAATATTAATGTTTTTCATCATTACGTTGGTGTTACTTGCATATATATATACATATATATGTTAGTATAGCCAGGTAATAGATTCTCTTTTAAACAGACGAGGTTAAAAGCAATAGCAGTTTCAGCATTCAGGATTTTATTGTTACAGCTTTCAATAGTTCTAACAATTTTCCTCTGGGGTTCAGAGATGAGGTACAAAAGGTTAGCAAAATTCATGGTGGATCAAACGTTTCACAAGTAAACATCTTGCATCTTCAGGGAATGGAGAGGTAATGGTTAGAATAGGGACAATGCATCTTATTTATACAAAATTCGAGGATCAAGTAGAGGGAGGTGGGCGGAGCTACTGGGTGTGTGGTGGCTGTTCATTGGTGGAAGGTAGTCTATTCGCGAGACGGGCACTAAATCTTATCGGTGGTTGGTTGTTGGCTGTGGGTGGCTGTGATTGGTTGGTCTTGTCAGTTGTGTGCTGAGCGTGGAAGCGTAAGGAAGGGGTGCGCGGGGCGAGAGGAGGGGGGGCAGCATGCCTGTAGCGCTTGTCTGAAGGAAGACTTTGAAGGTCTTGTGTTTGGTTGTTGATGCTGGGGTTGAGTGTTTGGATGTATAGAGCTTCTAAAATAGCTAGTCTTCTGGGGTCTGATTCTTTGTCGAGTATGGTGGTTTGTTTGTCTAGGTCGGCGCGAGTTAGGGCAAGATGGTGGGGGGCTTGATAGTGATCTTTTATAGCGCCAGATTGAAGGTGGAGGGTTAGTCGACGGGAAAGGCGAGTCTGTGTCATTCCAACATAGGATAGGGGTCCACAGTCCCCAGAGGTGCAAATATGCTGGTATATCACATGATCGTCTTTCGGTTGGTTGTTAGTGGAAATGGGGCGGTTACGGAGGACAAAGTTGAAGGTCTTAGGAGATTTGTAGTAAATAATGAGTTTGATTTTATTGTCAGGGTTGGTGGGGAGGACGTTTTTGTTAATTATTTCTTTCATAATGGATTCGTCTGTTGTGTGGTCGGAAGACATGTAGTTTCTGTAAAAAAATGTAATGTCATTGACCGGGTTGGTGCTAGGGGGTCTTGTTTGTACCATTTGTCTAGGTGGTGGTTGATGGCATTGGTGACGTCAGTGTTGGAATACCCATTGTTGACTAGGACCTGGGTGAGCCTTTCCAGTTCATTGTGTGTGTCATTCCAGGTGGTGGAATGGGTGAGGGCTCTCCTGACATAGGCGGCGATGGTGGACTGTAGGTATCGTTTAGGGCATTCACTTTCCCCATTAAGACATTGGCCAATGTTAGTAGGTTTGGTGTACACGGTAGTTCTGAAGCCGTGGTCGTGGAGGGTGACAAGGAGGTCGAGGAAGGGTAGATGTCCATCGGTGGTTTCTTCGTATGTGAAGTTGAGTCCGGAGGCGGCCATGAAGCGCTGCTGGAGGTCCCTGAGTTCGCCCAGGTCCTTCACCCGCACGAAGATATCATCGATGTACCTGCAGTAGACAGTGGGCCGGTGGGCAGCCAGAAGTTCCTCTTCGATAGTTCCCATGAAGAAACTGACGAACAGGACCCCCAGGGGGCTTCCCATCGCTACACCGTCGATTTGCTGGTACATATTCCCGCGGGGGCAGAGGAAAGGGGACTCCTTGGAACATAGTTCCAAGAGCGTCTTCAGGGCCTTCTCCGGGATGTCCAGAGGGGGCGTATTAGGGCAGTGGTAAACTCTACGTAGGATAAAATCTATGGTCTTGTCAACGGGCACGTTGGTAAACAGACTCTCTACGACGAGGGAGGCGATGATGTGGTCATTAGCTGGGGGGGCATCTCGTAGAATTTCTAGGAAGTCATAAGCAGAGTTGAGGTTGTATTGCCGTGGAACAAAAGGGGTGAGGAGTTTGTTCAGGGCTTTGGCGGTCTGGTAGGTAGCAGTAGGGATCTGTAATATGATGGGGCGGAGGGGGTTTCCGGGTTTGTGGGTTTTTATAGTACCGTAAGCATAACCTGGGGTGAATTCGCCGATGAGTTTCTTCAGGTGTACGCCACCGGCTTTGGCGTTGATAGCAGTGATGGTGGTGTTGGCTTTCCTTTTTATTTCGTCAGTAGGGTTGCGATTGATCCTTTTGAATTTGTTTTTATCACTAAGAATGTCGTCCATTTTCCGTAGGTATTCTTCTTGTCCGTGTATCACGAGCCTTATCAGCTCGTCGGATGATGATGTTGGGGTTCTCTTTTAGTTGTTTAGCGGCTTTGAAGTGGTGTTTGTTGAGGAGCAGTATATTTGCACCTCTGGGGACTGTGGACCCCTATCCTATGTTGGAATGACACAGAATTGCCTTTCCCATCGACTAACCCTCCACCTTCAATCTGGCGCTATAAAAGATCACTATCAAGTCCCCCACCATCTTGCCCTAACTCGCGCCGACCTAGACAAACAAACCACCATACTCGACAAAGAATCAGACCCCAGAAGACTAGCTATTTTAGAAGCTCTATACATCCAAACACTCAACCCCAGCATCAACAACCAAACACAAGACCTTCAAATTCTTCCTTCAGGCAAGCGCTACAGGCATGCTGCCCCCCCTCCTCTCGCCCCGCACCCCCCTTCATTACGCTTCCACGCTCAGCACACAACTGACAAGATCAACCAATCACAGCCACCCACAGCCAACAACCAACCACCGATAAGATTTAGTGCCCGTCTCGCGAATAGACTACCTTCCACCAATGAACAGCCACCACACACCCAGTAGCTCCGCCCACCTCTCTCTACTTGATCCTCGAATTTTGTATAAATAAGATGCATTGTCCCTATTCTAACCATTACCTCTCCATTCCCTGAAGATGCAAGATGTTTACTTGTGAAATGTTGGATCCACCATGAATTTTGCTAACCTTTTGTACCTCATCTCTGAACCCCAGAGGAAAATTGTTAGAACTATTGAAAGCTGTAACAATAAAGTCCTGAATGCTGAAACTGCTATTGCTTTTAACCTCGTCTGTTTAAAAGAGAATATATATATATATATATATATATATATATATATATATATATATATATATATATATATATATATATATATATACATCAATACATTTATAAATTCTTACGTGAGACTGTAATCACATTTTCTGTAGATAAAACGGTCTCTAAACGACAATTTTATTATGTTTAGAAAGGGACTCCAGCAATTAACAGGCTTCACACTATTGACCCTTTCTACTACCACAGATCCTTCTTAAACTGCACAAAATCATCTAATTATAGCTTGCATACAATCAATAAAACGACGCTGAAACAGAAAGGGTTAAGGAATTAAAATCGTAACTAATTGATTAACCTGATTAGTTGCACCGCCTGTTGCCTGCTTCTGCTGTCATGCCTTCCTGCAACCACACCTGGAAAACAAAAAAGAGCATTAATTGCCAGGATGATAAACAAGTTACGAAAGTTGGACTGAGGATCTCATTCTAAAGGGTACTTCACACAGTCAGGAATGCGAGCTAGAATCACTAGGAGTAGCTGAGAATTCGGATTCCTGGGCCTATTCGCGGTGAAAATCGATGACTCCTAGTGACACTAGCGATATCCCAGTGATTCCTGTTAGACTCCCAGTGACTCCAAACCAGTCCCGGCCGATTGGCCCTGTCCGACAAAATGTTCACCGTGTTTAAGGTTCTCGCCGCGAATCGGACAATTCCCAGTGATCCCCAGTGATTCCCCAGTGACTCCCAGTAAGTCCTGGTGATTCTGGTGAGAACTGAAACTGAAACCGAAACCTGTCCGCGAATCAGATACGAATCACCGAGAATCACCAGGACACACTGGGAGTCACAGGGAAATCACTAGGGATCACTGGGAATCAACTGGGAGTCACTGGGAATGGTCCGATTCATGGCGAGAACTTTAAACATGCTGAACATTTTGTCGGAGAGGACCAATCGCCCGCGAATGGTTTGGAGTCACTGGGAGTCTAACAGGAATCACTAGGATATGGCTAGAGTCAGTAGGAGTCATCGATTTTTCACTGCGAATAGGCCCAGGAATCCGAATTTTCAGCTACTCCTAGTGATTCTAGCTCGCATTCCTGACTGTGTGAAGTACCCTTTAATAAATATATTATTCATATAAGTCTGTAATACTTCTCACGTGAAAGTATACTATACAGTATACGGGTAGTCAACTTTTCTTGATCAAACATTATAAATAGGCCTAGTATTACCCTGTGTAAGTACAATTTCCCACAAGACATTGTATTAACCCAGTAATTGTGTGCAGAGAAGGAAATTTCGGTAGGTGAGGTAATTAATAATGTGAACAATGTATGGTCAATGTTACAATACCCTACTTGTAGTCTACAAGTTCTGCAACTCCCCTTACCTAACATAACGAGAGTGGTGGATACGTGTTTGTATGTGTTTTGAAATGTCAAGTTCGCTTGGTGGTGGAGACTGGAGTTTGGATTACTACTTCGAGGGGCGTTGTAGTCGCCCGGGTAAACTTTGAGCCAGAGGAATCATGGCTTGGTTGTTTAGGGGCCGTTGTAGTCGCCGGTTAATAATCTAGAAGTTCTGCAACTCCCCTGACCTAACTTAAGCAAACTAACACAACCTATAAGTGTTGCCTATTTTAGGTAATCGTATGAAATATTACAGAACTCGGTAACGAATGAAAACAAGAAGGTGGGAACGATTAACTATCCACTATTAAGACAATAGTTTAAATATATTTGTTTCGTAAAGTATAGTAAGCATTGACATCATGACCTTACGGTACATAATAATACAGACATCGTATTATATTAATGTCTGTAATGATGTATGAATACAGTCATAATACTTAATGATGATATTAGAGGACTGTAGTTATAATGTCCGTGGGTCGATGGTGAGTGTGCATGTGGCTTGGCACAGCTTTGGGGCCCCTTATATAAGGGCTGTGCACAATGGGGGCCATGCCTGGCATACTCGCATCTCATTCCTAACAAATCCCAGTGATGCTCGGTGACTCCTATCTAATTCCCAGTGATTCCTATATTACTCCTATTGACTCGTATATTACAGTAATCCGAAATTTTCAACTTTTCAATAACTCGCACTTCATTCCTGGTTTTATCTCGGTGATTCCTGGTGATTCCCAGTGACTCCCAGTGATTCGCAGGTACACTCCCACTGGTTCCTACGGTGTTGTGAGAGCATGGGGAATTGCAGACATTCGCGGTCGTATTCCCAGGAATCACCAGGTATCATTACTCCTAGTGATTCTGGCTCGCATTCCTGACTGTGTGAAGTAACCTTAAGACGTGTGGGGTGAGTGTCATCCAGCCCACAATGAACGTAGATATGGGAAATTAATTATAATTAATGAAAGAGAACTTGAAATTAATCAATTATCAATTAATTATTTTAGCTACCATGTATCTTTCCTAGGCTTCATAAATTCGTCTAAATATACCTGAAATCAAAATAATATATAAGACGTCACCGGTACTGTAGGAGTTGAAGTGGTGTTGGTATTGTACGACTATCAGCTTCTTGGCATTGACAGTGGCATTAAACGTAAAGATTTTCGTAATGGACACGCAACTGAAAATCTCTCAGTATCACAAATGACAATCTATTATTGTTTGTGGTATATACAGATCACCATCACTGAGCATAATAACAATCACGACCAACACATGAACTACCACCACCATGACCAAAAATCATAACCCATTACAAATACACACACACAAAAATATACTGTAAGGAAAAAACACAACAAGTGGAAATCAAATTATGAAATATGGAAAAGCTGGCAAAGGAAATACTATGAAATAATAAAAGTGGAAAAATTAAGATATTGAAATAAGGGAGAGGGTTAAGAGAGGTATGGTAGTTGGGGGAAGGTGGTGATGGAGGGAGGGCTACAAACTTATCCTAAAACTTTCCCTTATCCTTTCTCTCTCCATCTCCACCTAAGCTCTCATCTCCTCCCTCTCGACACTGATTTCTCTCAGGAAGTAACTTTCCCTACTTTCTCGAATGCTTAGCTTCCTCGTCTACCCCACTTCCTCTATTACTTATTCATTCTCTATGTGTTCATATTCTTAGTCTCCCGTCTTCCTTCTCTCTATCAACCCAGTCACAATTATCATCTCACCCTCTTACTTCCCTATCCTAGACATACTCACCACGATACGAAGATTAGCTCTATGGAACACGGAATAAGCTCTATACAAATTACAAAGTTTGAAATTGTTCCTTCAGGCAGGCCATGCATGACAAATTAAACAGGATGAAGAGAGGTTGATGATGAAAGAGTCATTATGATTAAGGTAACAGGCTAAATGCATGAGTCTAACGTTTAAATATATATACATTGAATACAAAATTCATTATTTACAGCTAAAGGTAATCCTGTACGCAACATAATAAGTAAATTAGTAAGTACAAAGGAAAACAATCAACAACAGGTCCAGCGACCGCTCATGGCTGCTTGCCCTCCAAAACACTGATGGTCATGTGTCCAAACAGTGCCCCCTCCTCTCCCCCCGCACCCCCCTTCATTACGCTTTCGCGGTGGTAGGGAAAATTGGAAGGATCAACCATTCACAGCCTGGGACAGCCAACAACCAACCACCGATAAGATTTAATGTCCGTGGCAGGATTAGGAAATTTTAGTAGGGGACAGTTGTTAGTAATGTAATAGAGGGGAAAACAAACAATAAATAATAATGAACAGCCACCACACACCCAGTAGCTCCGCCCACCACCTCTCTACTTGATCCTCGAATTTTGTATAAATAAGATGCATTGTCCCTATTCTAACCATTACCTCTCCATTCCCTGAAGATGCAAGATGTTTACTTGTGAAATGTTGGATCCACCATGAATTTTGCTAACCTTTTGTACCTCATCTCTGAACCCCAGAGGAAAATTGTTAGAACTATTAAAAGCTGTAACAATAAAGTCCTGAATGCTCAAAATACAAATGCAATGAGTCGTGGGTTTAAGGGGACCGCCCTAATTATTACCCAACCTCCAGGTCTTACTTTCAATTTAAATGCAATTTTACAAAGGTATATGAGACTATGAAACTAGGTCAATTATATGTTTATTTATATGTTTTTGTTTTGTTTTGCTTTTTTCTTTCAATTTAGGTAAAAAAAGGTTGAAAACTATATCACTACTAAAACGCATCTTCTACAGAAATCCCTATAGAACCTGTTTTATGTGATCAAATAACTCACAAAAGGTGTGTTTGTAGTTATTTTAAATAACTGTTTATATATTTTGTGTATTTTTGGATTTAAGTGATTATGAATTAAGGTGAATTTATTTTGAAGAATGTTATGACTTTGACGACATGCTGCAAACAAACAAAGTTGGCTAGATTTAATCGAATTGACAGATATATATATATATATATATATATATATATATATATAGATATATATATATATACATCAATACATTTATAAATTCTTACGTGAGACTGTAATCACATTTTCTGTAGATAAAACGGTCTCTAAACGACAATTTTATTATGTTTAGAAAGGGACTCCAGCAATTAACAGGCTTCACACTATTGACCCTTTCTACTACCACAGATCCTTCTTAAACTGCACAAAAATCATCTAATTATAGCTTGCATACAATCAATAAAACGACGCTGAAACAGAAAGGGTTAAGGAATTAAAATCGTAACTAATTGATTAACCTGATTAGTTGCACCGCCTGTTGCCTGCTTCTGCTGTCATGCCTTCCTGCAACCACACCTGGAAAACAAAAAAGAGCATTAATTGCCAGGATGATAAACAAGTTACGAAAGTTGGACTGAGGATCTCATTCTAAAGGGTACTTCACACAGTCAGGAATGCGCTGGAGGCTGAAAATCGATGACTCCTAGTGACACTAGCGATATCCCAGTGATTCCTGTTAGACTCCAGTGACTCTAGGTGCGAATCGGACGACCCAGTGATTCCCAGTGATCCCCAGTGATTCTCGTACGACCCGCGAATCAGATACGAATCACCGAGAATCACCAGGACACACTGGGAGTCACTGGGAATCACTGGGATCACTGGGAATCAACTGGGAGTCACTGGGAATGGTCCGATTCGTGGCGAGAACTTTAAACATGCTGAACATTTTGTCGGACAGGGCCAATCGCCCGCGAATGGTTTGGAAATACAGGAAAAGACTAGGATATGGCTAGAGTCACTAGGAGTCATCGATTTTTCACTGCGAATAGTCCCTGGGGTACCTCGCTACTTACATTGATCCATGTGGATGCTTTACCGTTTATGACTACTCTTTGCTTTCTGTCACAGCCAATTTTCTATCCATTTCAATATACCGCCTTGTATTCCATGCGCTTTTAGTTTTGTCAATAAACGTTTGTGGGGAACTTTGTCAAAGGCATTTTGAAAATCAAGGTCTTCAGCTTTAATATCACCATATAAGTTGAGGATATCGTGGAAGAAGTTTAAGAGGTTTGTTAAGCAGGACCATTTATTACGAAAACCGAAAACCGTGTTGAGTATCTTTAGTATGTTATTTTCCTCAAAGAGATTGATGAGTTTGTCTCTTACGAATGTTTCTAGCATTTTACATACAACTGAGGTTAAGCTAATTGGACGATAGTTAGTAGGTTAGGTAATATTAGATGCCATTTTGTAATATCGGTGTTACGTTGGCGAGCTTCCACTGATAAGGCATAGTCCCAGACTGTAAGGATTTATTGACAAACAATGTCAGTGGTCTGGAGAGCTTATATTTATCTTCCTTTAGAACTCTAGGCGATATAGTATCAGGTCCAGGCGATTTATTTACCTTGAGTTTCCCTAAAAATTTAAAAAAAAATCTCTCTGTAATGCTGATACTGCTTAGAACGTCAGAATTATCTATCTGAACCAGCGATGCTTTAGGGATATTATTAAGTTCTGTTGTAAAAACGGATGCAATGAAGGTGTTAAGAGCATTACTAATTTTTGTTTCATCTTAAGTGTAATCTCCTTTCTCATCGACTAACGGTCTAATCATTGAAGTCACTACTTTTTTCTTCCTGATGTAACTATAAAATTATTTCGGGTTTATCGTATTTTGATTCACAACATGTAATTCTAGCGTGTTTATTAATTTGTTTGATTAACTTTTTGGCTTTGCGTTGTAGATCTACAAATATCACTTTATGTTCATGGCTATCAGAGATTTGTAATCTATCATGACCAACCATTCTTTATAGGAAGCAGACAATCTGCAATGTCTTTAGTCCACCACTTAGGCCTATTATTACTAATCTTCGTTTTGTTTAATGGTTTACACTCATGTACTGCATTCGAGTAAGTGGAGATGAATATTCTTCATGATTGGTTTAGATCATAATTTTTATTTATTGAACTCCTTAAGTATAGCTCTAAGTTGACGGAAGTTTGCTCTTTTGAAATTTGGGACCTTCTTACTGCTTGTATTGAGTTCGTTGATATTGAATTTTAAATGGAATGTGATCGTACAATGGTCACTATTACTGAATTAATCACCAACATTCACATTAATTAGGCTAGGCTTTAATTTATTTATATAGATTGGTTCTGAGGTGATCAAGGTCACAGCGTGAATGGCATGTGGTTAGTATCTGGAAGTCTGTGGAAGAGAAAGGGTGATCAAACTGGTGAGAGTGATCGCGAATAGCAAAAGTGGAAGGCTTAGAAATCAACCTGCCTGTTCGAATGGATTTACCTTGGTGCTCCCGGATACGGTAAAGGAACCAACGTGAGGTGCAACCCACGTATCTAGCAGTACAGCTAGAACAGGTGAACTGGTAAACCACATTGGAATGAGTTCTGCTATCCGCGATCACTCTCACCAGTTTGATCACCCTTTCTCTTCCACAGACTTCCAGATACTAACCACATGCCATTCACGCTGTGACCTTATCACCTCAGAATCAATCTATATAAATAAATTAAAGCCTAGCCTGAACAACACGGCCACTGCAACACCTCTTTTCACTCAGTAAATATCCTTCCATTTTCTTTTCGTACTTTATTGTGTACCCTCTCTTATTAGTATTGTTTAAGTTTAGCTTAATGCTGTTCTCTTAATACATAGTTTTTGTTTTATTATGTTTAGCTCTTCTCAGTTCATATTCATACGAACCTTACTGCTTGATATTTCACATCCATATGTAATTATTTGTTTTATTTCTTATGTAAACTTTCATTTATTTTAGATTCACTGAAGATGGAGACTGTTTTCTCCGAAACGTTTGGTAACCAATAAAGATAAGCTGTTCGCTACTACGCTGGTTCTCCTTTTCCTTGTGAGACTTATATATATAGATATATATATATATATAGATATATAGATATATGCTACTTTATAAGGAATGTATTTCCTTGACATAGCCTACTAATTCACGCCAAACACCGTATACTGATTATGTAGGCTAATAAGTTATTTAAAGAGTACTATTTAGCACGTCGCATTAACCGAGCCTATAGCTATATGCTTATATATGTTATTTAATTAAGATAAGATTACAAAACATACATTATACATAATTTGTAATATTGAAGGAAGTATTAGGCTAACCATTGCAGTAACGAAGCTACTACTCATATTTAGTTATAACAAATAGTTTACTGTTGTAAATTATAATTGTAAGTTGATTACAATAACCAATATATGATATATTTAATCACTTACAAGATAATATTCTTCCCAATCTTGCCTAAAGATATTGTATTTGTAGAAACTTGAAGTTGTGTATTCGTACTGTAGCCTACTTCTTGATTAACCCATGCTCTCTCATCTGCACATCATTACAACAATGATGGGACTCTGCCTGTCCACTTTGTCGGCCTTTTACAAGCAGGTTTAAGTTGCATAATTGACGAAATCGTCCATCAAGTCGATCTGTCAAACTCCATCGTCCCACGCCCACTTTCAAGTCTGTCTCAAGCCTACTCGGTGGTGGCTTAGGCTCAGAGGCATTGGCTCGGTCTTAGATAATCTCAAGACTCGTTTTAGCATATCAGTTTTTTTAAAGCTCGTCTCAAGTCCGACTTGAGACAGACTCAAGACTCAAGTCGGTCTCAGGCCTTGTTCTAGAATTCGGGCCTTGGAGTGATTCCAGCTTCATGGTGAGAGCGTTGATATTGTTGTGGGCTTCATCCAATTTTACTGTCAAATCCTCTCGTTGCTGGCAGAGTCGGCAGACTTGTAAATAATAGATAAATGAGTAACTATACAAGTAAATACATGGTAAACAAATAAACAGACATAGTGAAAATCAGTATAATGTGGGTATCATTTGGAGCATCTAGTTGTTTGGTCACGTTCTTTAGGATGTATTGGCAAAACGAGGGAACTTTTCTTGGGTCAGTCCCTCATTGTTAATTAGACAGATTGACTGACAAGTTAAAATTTAGTATATTGTTTGTTGGGGCAATGTTTGAGAGAGAGAGAGAGAGATTTACATAGATACACTGGCTTGTAGGTTTATTCTAGCACTTTCAGAAATTGTTGCATTACCTATCTTCGTGTCATCCGCAAATTTGGAAATCATAATATATACAGTATATGCCATTATTTATATAATTGATATATATTTTGAGCATTACTTGTCCCAATACAGAGCCTTGAGGGACTCCACTAGTTACTGAGTTCCATGTTGATTCCACACCTTTAATAACTATTCTTTGCTTTCTTTCACCTACTCAGTTTTAATCCCATCATATGTTTTGCCCTGTATTCCGAAGCCTCTTATTTTCTGTAATCATTTAATATGCGGAACATTGTCGAAAGCCTTTTGAAAGTCTAGATACACTATGTTGAGGTTTTTGGTGAAGTCATTTAGTTTGCATAGGCTGTTATAAAATTATATTAGATTAGTTAGAAATGATCTCTTTGCTCTGAATCGGTGTTGACTATTTTTATCAAGATTACTGTTCTCAATGCATAATACGATGTTATCCCTTATGATTGATTCACATAGTTTTCCAATTACGGAAGTTGAGCTAAACGGACTATACTTATTTGGTAGTGTTTTGTCACCATTTTTAAATATTGGTGTTATATTGGCGATCTTCCAGTTGGTGGGTACATGTCCCTGTTTGAATGACATATTTAGTATTATGGTTAGTGCCACTGAAACTTCTTCTTTGAATAATTTAAGAGCTTTCGGGATAAACATGTCAGGCCCAGGCGATTTACTGACCTTAAGTGAATCAATCTTTTTTAATTATATCAGACTGGGTAATAATACAATTTTGAAGAACATAGTTGCATGTTTGCTTATTTTCTCATCGCACTTTTTTTTTTTCTCTGTTAGTGAGGGCAGGATTGCCTGTAGCAAATGCCTCTCTCAAGGTTGAAAAAGTGACAGGGCCAAAATCAAGGGACGTTCGAGCCAAAATGCCAGGACATACAGAGTTTTAAGCAATTTAAGTCATAGGAAGTGGGAAAAACTGTTGCCCTACATAATATTTGGTTGGAGTTCTGAGGAACACTGTTTATTGAAGTAGCGATAGAATAGCGAGAGAGATGCAACATTGCGGCGGAGAGAGCGAGATTGCAAAGAGTTGGTGAGTGGACGGAAGTTAATGATGCAAAAGGCTTTCCTTTCTACTTTGTCTAGGAGTGCGGTGTGAGAGGATCCTCCCCACACATGTGAACAATACTCATTACAAGATCATGCCGTGCCCCTGTACAGAGCAAAAAGTTGTGCAGGGGTAAAGAACTCCTTAAGGCGGTTGAGCACACCCAACTTCTGAGAAGCTGCCTTAGCAAGACTGGTAATATGGTCCTTCCAAGAGAGAGCAGAAGACAAAGAGATACTAAGAATATTGAGTGAAGATGAAGGATTGATTTTAGTATTGTTGAAGTATAAGGGGTAGTCCTCTGGGAGTTCCTGACCTGTAGTAAGATGAAGAAATTGGGTTTTGGATGCATTAAAGGCAACAAGGTTTTTTCTGGGCCATTTGGAAATAGTAGCCTAGTTATATAAGAAGATAAGTGTTGCATAGCTTCATTTTGTTTGTTTTTGAGGGATTGCTGGCTGGGGCATTTAGGAAAAATAATTGAGTAGTGGAAGGTAGAGTTGTCTGCGTATGAATGAATGGGACTGGAGGAACAGTTGAGAAGATCATTTATGAAAATTAGAAAGAGAATAGGAGATATGGCAGAGCCCTGAGGAACACAGGAATTGATAGAATGAAGAAGTGAGCGATGGCCGTCCACAACCGCAGCAATGGAACGGCCAGAAAGGAAATTAGAGAAAGAGGCACAGATGGATGGATAGAAACTGAAGGAGGGTAGTTTAGAAAACCCTTAGGTGCACCTAAAGTCAGTATCCAATTAAGTTTTTGTCCCACTCCCTAAGTATATCTCTGCTCACTTAGAGCCAGTTTCGCGCCCGGCGATAATTTGTTTCTGTGACGTTTTTATCCACCAAAAAATCCTTGTATAATTGACCCCAAAATTATTATTCTAACCATTGATTGAACTTGAAGATAAGCAAATAAAAACATAGAATAAATTAAAAAAAAACACATTCGGGCACTCCGAAATAAGAATTGTATAAACAAAATCGAAATACCTTATTTCCAACTCGCGCTAGCTTGAAATTGTGTGGGCAACATTTTTGATTTGCATACATATATGGAAGCGGAATTATATTAGGATTCCACTGGTAACTTCAGAATTACTATAAACCAAATAGTTACTGAGATACACGAATAAACGTGAAAGTATCGAAAACAGACGGAGCTGCACTCTGCTCTCTTCCCATGCCAGGCGTGAGTAAACCGATAAACTGAGGGGGTTGCCAATTGTTTCCATTAAACTAGACTTAATACTGAGTATAATTACCAGCTGTGAATGACTCAACGATATCGTGCACTTAGGGATATAAAACCCTGATGACGCACATGGCGTCATCGTGCGCCTAAGGGTTAAAGATTTATGCCAGACTGTATCGAAGACCGTCGATATATCTAGTGCAAAAGAAAAGGTGTCACCGAAGTCCCGAAAGGAGGATGACCAAATGGGGAATATGTGTTAAGTCCCGAGTGAAAGAAGTGATATGGCTTTGTTTGGGTTCAGAGTTCAGAGGCTCTCTCAAATAATGGGCCGAGCTGTCTCGCCGTCGTGGCTGAGTTGTCCAAAAGTGGGCTAGTAAAAGTGGGTTAGTAAGATATAAAAGAAGATCACCAGTAGAGCGACCCTTAAGGAAGCCATACTGGCGATCTGAGAATAGATTACGAGAAGATAAATGCTTAAGAAATTTGGAAGCAAGAATAAGTTCAAAAACTTTAGAGATACAAGAGATGAGAGCAATTGGACGATAGGTGGAGGGTTGAGAGCGGTCATTTTTCTTTTGGACAGATTTAATGAGAGCAAACTTCCAGCAAGAAGGGAAGACGTTAGAGGAGAGTCAGAGACATAAGAGTTTGCCTTGTCAGGGAGTCAGCACGTTGAAAAAGAACTTATTAAATAATACATAATCTAAATATCGCCTCATGGTAATATCATTGATGACTGTATATAACATAATCTAAATATCGGGCCTCATTGTTCTCTATGGTAATATCTGTCCTATATATTCTTATTCATATTTTTATGACTGTATATATGTGGGTATTTCAATATAAGTATTAAGCCCAGAGACAAATATGAAGGTGTGTGTAAAAGTATGTAAGTCCACGCACATTTCTAGCAAAAGTTTGAGCGAAGAGTTCAGCTTTGTCAGAGGAAGAAGTGATGGTTGTGCCATCAGAGTGGAAAAGGGGAGGGAAGACAGGAAGAAAATTGTTGGAGAGGTTTTTGGCTAGATGCCAGAAAGCGCTTCTATTAATATCTACAGGATTGTATGTGAAAGAGTTATGTATGTGTTTGTGTATATATACAGTTGTATCCATGTGAGCATGTATGTATAAGTGTGAATGAGATTCTTGAGTTTTAATGTGTATGTGTGTATATATATATATAATATATATAAGTATATGCATGTGGGTATGGACAGCAGTAGAACAAGCGTGAGTAAACCAAGATTTTTTGCATTAGACTGAGAGAGAAAATGGAATGTATGCTTCCATGCCCGAGAGGATTACCTCGGTAATGCGTTCATATATGTATATATATGTGTGCGTATGGAGCCCAAAGGAGAGAAAAGATTTACAGTATAAGTAGAAGGGTTAGAAGTTAGAAATAAGACAAGAATGTTGGGCCGATCTCCGAAGCGACCTAAGTTTATACCTAAGTTAATACTTAATGTACATTTTGTAATTGTAATTATGACCAGAATAACCACTTTTAAGTGAAAATACAATTTTTATTATTATTATCTCTCTCTCCCTCTCCCTCTCCCTCCCTCTCCCCCCCCCCCCCTCCCTCTCTCTCTCTCTCTCTCTCCCCCTCTCCCTCTCCCTCTCCCTCTCTCCCTCTCTCTCCCTCTCTCTCTCCCTCTCCCCCTCTCTCTCTCTCCCTCTCCCTCTCTTCCTCCCCCTCCCCCTCTCTTTCTCTCTCTCTCTCTCCCTCTCTCTCTCTCTCTCTCTCTCTCTCTCTCTCCTTCCCTCTCCCTCTCTCTCTCCCTCTCCTCTCTTTTCTCTCTCTCTCTCTCTCTCTCTCTCTCTCTCTCTCTCTCTCTCTCTCTCTCTCTCTCTCTCTCTCTCAAGACCATTAACTATTAGGTAAGTACGCCCCCATAGAACAGCCCCAGACTATAACTGCCTCCCGGACCTTTTTACAAATGCTGCCAGTAGCATTTTCCCTGTAGTAAGTTGGTCAGTGGAACCGAGACCACCTGCAAGCAAGGAAGGAAGAGAGACAGAGAGAGAGAGAGACGGAAGAGAGAGAGAGAGAGAGAGAGAGAGACTATTTTACACTAGGATGGAGATAGATAGAATGTGTTCCACTACCTTCAATTGGACTGAAGGTATATTAATGTAGATTAATTTTGATGGTACATTTATAATAAATATTCAGAAGTTGCCACATGATAATAATTGTGGGATTATGTCTGGTTATAAGTAGAATTAGAGGAAAGATAAACTGCACAAACTAATTTAGTTTGAGAGTCTCTTTCTTGCACATAGAACAAACAAAAATATATACTGTATATAGTGACCTGATAGTGACCTGATATTGGACATGTAGAAAACACGTGACACACCCAAAGTCCTGTGCAATACAGTCAAGATACTGAACAAGAGTTATACAGAAATAATGACCGTAACAATTAATGGTCTAATTAAAAACGTGTTCTATTAAGAAAACAAAAAACTAAATATGAAGGTGCACGCAATATTACAGTTTAATTTATTATTGTATTTCTCCATATGCTTACCTGAAATAATATATAGGTATCCATTCTCATTTTACGGAATGGGAAAATTGAATACATAACCATTGTACTGTTCACTATAGTCAGCAAATAGTTGTCCTTCCTTTGCAGTATCTTTACTTATATACAGTATAATTATACAGCTAGCGTACGATAATATTATAACTATGTTTATTATGATATGTGTTTTAATAATTAGTATCGGATTCTGTTATTTTTGTACAGTTATATAAAATGAAATATGCAAAAAATCACTTGCAAACTTAAAATAAATTATAGGCTAGTTTAAAATGGATTTCAAGTTGTTAATCCCCCTCCTCTGAACTATGAACCTTTCACTAATATAATAACAATGTAGAATAATAATAATATAGTTCAGAAGATGTTCTTCTCTGATACCATGTAGAGACGTCCCTGAAAATAGTGAACCGCCGCCTCTGAAAACAATCCCACAAAAGGAAAATGCAAATCACCGTACAAGCAGTCACAGCCAGGACTCTACTGAGACGGGTTTTATTCAGAGAACAGAAAAAGCAGATAGAGAAAGAGAGAGAGAGAGAGAGAGAGAGCGATCATATACGCCTTGATAATGTGGACCATTTGGCAGATAGTGAGGTTGGTGGGTGTGACAAGTGAGCCAGCTTCACCAACCTACCCATCAGACACCACCAACCATACAAGTGAGCCAGCTACACCAATCAACCCATCATACACCACTAACTATACAACCATACAAGTGAGCCTGCTTCACCAACCTACCCATCATACACCACCAACCATACAAGTGAGCCTGCTTCACCTACCTACCCATCATACACCAACAACCATACAACCATACAAGTGAGCCTGCTACACAAACCTACCCATCATACACCACCCACCATACAAGTGAAGCCAGCTACACCAACCTACCCTTCATACACCACCAACCATACAAGTGAGCCATCTACACCAATCTACCCATCATACACCACTAACTATACAACCATACAAGTGAGCCTGCTACACCAACCTACCCATCATACACCACCAACTATACAAGTGAGCCTGCTTCACCAACCTACCCATCATACACCGCCAACCATACAACCATACAAGTGAGGCAGCTACACCAACCTACCCATCATACACGACCCACCATACAAGTGAGCCAGCTACACAAACCTACCCATCATACACCACCAACCATACAAGTGAGCCTGCTTCACCATCCTACCCATCATACACCAACAACCATACAAGTAAGCCTGCTACAGAAACCTACCCATCATACACCACCCACCATACAAGTGAGCCAGCTACACCAACCTACCCATCATACACCACCCACCATACAAGTGAGCCAACTACACCAACCTACCCATCATACACCACCAACCATACAAGTGAGCAAGTTACACCAACCTACGCAACATTCACCACCAACCATACAACCATACAAGTGAGCCTGATACACCAACATACCCATCATACACCACAACCATACAAGTGATCCAGCTACACCAACCTACCCATCATGCACCACCAACCATTCAACCATACAAGTGAGCCTGCTACACTAACCTACCCATCGTACACCACCAACCATATAAGTTTGCCAGCTACACCAACCTACCCATCATTCACCACCAACCATACAACCATTCACGTGAGCCTGCTACACCAACCTATCCATCATACACCACCAACCATACAACCATACAAGTGAGCCTGTTACACTAACCTACCCATCATACACCACCAACCATACAAGTGAGCCTGTTACACCAACCTACCCGTCATACACCACGAACCATACAAGTGAGCCTGCTACACCAACCTACTCATCAAACACCACCAACCATACAAGTGAGCCTGATATACCAACCTACCAATCACACACCACCAATCATACAAGTGAATCTGCTACATTAACCTACCCATCATACACCACCAACCATACAAGTGAGCCTGTTACACCAACCTACCCATCATACACCACCAACCATACAAGTGAGCCTGCTACACTAACCAACCCAATACCCATCATGCACCACCAACCATACAAGTGGGCCAGCTACACCAACCTACCCATCATTTTTTTTTTTTTTTTTTTTTTTTTTTTTTTTTTTTTCTATATTCCAACTTACTTCCTCTCGGGCATAGGCTGAGAGCCTTAACATTCACCGCTTTACAATGAACAGTGAAGCCCGTGAGGTCTTGTTCCAGTCTAGGGAGTGAGACATGTGAAGCACGTAGAGTACAACGAGCACCTGCCATCTTGCCTTCACATGAGGCACGGTGCTCACTCATGGCCCGAAACGACCCCATCTCTGAAGCCATCTCGTTCCCGTGCTTCACTATTTCACCCCCTACACTCGGACTCTCACACTTACACACACACAACGCCACCTGTTGAGCAGATAACTCACCAGGCATTGCACCCCTATAGCATATTTTGAATATGGGAATATTCATACACTGCTATTTAATCAGGGAACAATGAGGGTATTTTATAGACGTTTCGGTGGGCTTGTGGTAATGCACTGATACTAGGTACAGCACAAATTCCATCCCAATAATATCTTCCCATTGATACATCGGGATTTGAACCCGGGACCTTTGGATTACCAGGCAAGTGGCAAGACCACTCCACCACACCTCCCCAAACCATACAAGTAAGCCTGCTACACCAACTTACCCATCATGCACAACCAACCATACAACCATACAAGTGAGCCAGCTACACCAACCTACACATCATACACCACCAACCATACCACCATACAAGTGAGCCAGCTACACCAACCTAACCATCATACACCACCAACCATACAACCATACAAGTGAGCCTGTTACACAAACCCACCTCTCATACACCACCAACCATACAAGTGAGCCTGCTACACCAACCTACCCATCATACACCACCAACCATACAAATGAGCCTGCTACACTAACCTACCCATCATACACCACCAACCAAACAACCATACAAGTGAGCCAGCTACACCAACCTATACATCATACACCGCCAACCATACAAGTGAAGCAGCTACACCATCCTACCCATCATACACCACCAAGCATACAACCACACAAGTGAGGCAGCTACACCAACCTACCCATCATACACCACCAACCATACAACCACACAAGTGAGGCAGCTACACCAACCTACCCATCATACACCACTAAGCATACAAGTGATCCAGATACACTAACCTACCCATCATACACCACCAACCATTCAAGTGAGCCATATACACCAACCTACCCATCATACACCACAAACCATATAAGAAAGCCTGCTAAGCCAACCTACCCACCATACACCACCAACCATACAAGTGAGCCTGCTAAACCAACATACCCATCATGCACAACCAACCATACAACCATACAAGTGAGCCAGCTACACCAACCTACACATCATACACCACCAACCATACCACCATACAAGTGAGCCAGCTACACCAACCTACCCATCATACACCACCAACCATACAACCATACAAGTGAGCCTGTTACACAAACCCACATATCATACACCACCAACCATACAAGTGTCCCTGCTACACCAACCTACCCAACATACACCACCAACCATACAAGTGAGCATGCTACACTAACCTACCAATCATACACCACCAACCAAACAACCATACAAGTGAGCCAGCTACACCAACCTACCCATCATACACCGTCAACCATACAAGTGAGGCAGCTACACCATCCTACCCATCATACACCACCAACCATACAACCATACAAGTGAGGCAGCTACACCAAGCTACCCATCATACACCACCACGCATACAAGTGAGCCAGATACACCAACCTACCCATCATACACCACCAACCATACAAGTGAGCCTGCTACACCAACCTTACCCATCATACAACCATACAAGTGAGTCTGCTACACCAACCTACCATCATACACCACCAACCATACAAGTGAGCCTGCTACACTAACCTACCCATCATACACCACCAACCATACAAGTGAGCCAGCTACACCAACCTACCCATCATACATCACCAACCATACAAGTGAGCCTGCTACACCAACCTTACCCCTCATACAACCATACAAGTGAGTCTGATACACCAACCTACACATCATACAACACCAACCAAACAAGTGAGCCTGCTACACCAACCTTACCCATCATACAACCAATCAAGTGACCCAGCTACACCAACCAACCCACCATACACCACCAACCATGCAAGTGAGCCTGCTACACAAACCTACCAGGCATACTCCACCAACCATACAAGTGAGTCTGCTACACTAACCTACCCATCATACACCACCGACCATACAAGTGAGCCTGCTACAACAACCTACCTATCATATACCACCAACCATACAAGTGAGCCTGCTACACTAACCTACCCATCATACACCACCAACCATACAACCATATATATGAGCTAGCTATACCAACCTATCCATCATACACCACCAACCATACAAGTGAGCCTGCTACACCAACCTTACCCATCATACAACCATACAAGTGAGTCTGCTACACCAACCTACCCATCATACACCACCAACCAAACAAGTGAGCCTGCCACACCAATCTACCCATATTACACCAATAGCCATACAAGTGAGCCAGCTACACCAACAAACCCGTCATATACTTGTTATGTTTATGGGCGAGGTGAAATGACACAAACAATAGGCTAAATATGAGATTCAAGACTGATGACATAACCCTCCCCAAAACATCCAGGTTCAAGGAAAAATACTACAATCAAAATTCTTAGTTTAATAAAATTAAGTATTATAATGTATCAAGTAAAAACAGAAAAGTCTCTTCAGGACGAGAAAATAAGAATATATAAAGCACTATGATTATCAGAAAATATGCAAGGAAAAAATAAGTAACTCTGTAGCCTCACTGAAGCAATGCAATGCAAAAATAATTATATCCCGTAACAAATAATATTTTCTCAAGATCACTGGAAATTATTAATATCTGTTTAATAACTTAAGGGAATCCACACAATATTGATAACAGCATAACAAGTAATTAATACAACTATAGCAACACTTGAGAAAATATTCTAATCTAATCAAATTCACAAACTTGGAAACTAATCACAAATTAATGAATGCTTTATACTTATAACATTAATAAAAACAATCAAACGGATATAATAGATTAATATGAATTTACAGGAAACTCGATGATAATTAATTATTAACTGATCACAAGATAATAGCCAATATCACTAATAGGCTATAATATGTATATAAATAGGTGACACTCTTATAGGCTAGACTCAACACTCGGGAACACAGGTATGCAGACTGAATATCTATATCTATGAAGGTAGCAAAGAGAGATAATTGTAGCACTTCACAAAATATAATGGTTACTATATGTACAGAGCAGGAAAGAGAGGTGTGGTCGTCAGCTGGTCAGTTGAATCTGGTTCCCCGAGGCAGGGAGCGGCGAGCTATATTATAGGCTGCACTGACCAAGAAGTTTCCACCACGATGGCGACCTTACTAGACATACAGCCGCCACGCGTCCAGAAGCTCGGCACGAGACATGAACATGTGATTGAATGACGCAATCTCTACTCACACTACATATCAAATGACACTCTCCAAAATGCGCACATTAACCCTATCATAATTGCACTTATTTATTATATATATTACTTTAATTCACATTACATAACACCTCCCCCCCTAAAGATTTTTTTTTAGAGGGGAAATTTGTACTACTTTAAAACAACTAGGCTACAATCTAGACAAGCAATCTGCAATCACATTTGCTTTCCCTTTAATATGCCTTATGTCTAGAGGATATTCTTGAAGAAGCAGACTCCACCTGGTCAGTCTCTGATTCTTATCTTTAAATTTACTAAGATACTTCAGTGGGTTGTGATCAGTATAAATAGCAATAGGATCTGGGCCTGAACACAAACATAAAGACACATTTTGTAATCCCAAAATCAGAACCAAAAGTTCCTTTTCAATAGTTGAATAATTCCTTTGGGGTGGAGTGAACTTCTTGCTGTAATAAGATACAGGATGCTCAATACCTTGGTCATCATCCTGCAACAAAACTGCCCCAGCTCCTGTATCACTAGCATCCACAGCCATTTTAAAGGATTTAGCAAAGTTAGGGGTGGAAAGCACTGGCTGACTCAACAGGATAGTTTTGAGTTTGTTGAAAGAGGATTCACATGCTTCATTCCACTCGAATTTAACACCCTTTTTCAGAAGATCTGTGAGTGGTGACACAAGGATTGAGAAATTTAGAACAAACCTGCAGTAGTATCCTACCATACCAAGAAATCTTTGCAATTCTGTCCTAGTCTTAGGTCTGGGAAGATCACTTATCACATGTACTTTAGCCCCTGGTGGCACAACTTGTCCATTACCAATCACATAACCAAGATACTGTACTTTAGCTTGACCAAATTCAAATTTTGATAGATTTGCAACAAGGTTAGCCTGAACAAGACGATCAAGAAAGTTACTGACATGGTCTAGGTGATCTTTCCAGGTGTCACTAAAGATCAATACATCATCAATATACACAACACATCCTTCCAAACCCTCGGTTACTATGTTCATGAGTTTTTGAAATGTCGCAGGTGCATTTTTCATACCATATGGCATCACAGAACATGCAAAAGTCTTACCAAGAGTTCCAAAACATGAGACATCCCTAGCACGCTGAGTCATAGGTACTTGCCAATATCCCTTTAACAAGTCAAACTTACTGATGTACTGTGCCTTTCCAATCCTATCAATACAATCTCCCATGCGAGGTATTGGGTAGGTGTCCGTTTTGGTGATTTGGGTAACACACCGATTGCCAATACAGAGCTATTGTGATCCACCTGGTTTAGGAACTAAGGTGACAGGAGAACTCCACTCACTTTGGCAGGGTTCAATCATCTTGTGGGTGAGTAGGTAGTCGATCTCCTTCTGGATCAGGGGAACCTTCAAGGAATTCACATGGTAGGCTGGCAGCTCAATTGGCTTCTCATCTCCAGCATCCACATCGTGCATCACATTAGTTGTTCTTCCTGGAGTATCTCGGAACACTTGATGGTACTTCTGGAGTAGAGCCATGAATTCCTGCCTCTCCTCAGGGGTTAGATGAGATAACTTAGTCTCCATATCACTCATGATAGCGACATTCTGCCCCAGGCTATCGCTCAAGTTCATACTGCATGGCAGTGCCTCACTTTCGGGGTCTTTAGGAACAGCTACAGTGCAGACGGGTTTATCACGGTCTCTTCTGTGGTACAATTTTAGCATGTTGACGTGACAAAGTTGTTTGCTCTTCCTACGATCTGGCGTGGCAATAACGTAGTTCACATCACCGACTTTCTTCTCCACCATGTACGGTCCACTAAACTTGGCTTGAAGAGGTTGTCCGTGGATTGGCAGCAGAACTAGGACCTGATCACCTGGCTGAAACTGGCGTACTCTTGAGTTCTTGTCATACCATGTTTTCATCTTCTGAGCAGTTCCCAAATTCTCCCGAGCTAGCTGGAACGCTGTTGATAACCGCTCCTTAAAGTTTGTCACATATTCCAGCAGGTTGACGTCATATGATTCCAACAGCCAAAACTCCTTTAACAACTTCATAGGACCTCTAACTTCATGCCCGAAGAGTAGTTCAAAAGGTGAGAAGCCTAGCGACTCATTTGGAGACTCTCTTGAAGCAAACAGCACAAAAGGAAGACCTTTGTCCCAATTTTTCTGGTGTTCCAAGCAGTACTTCCTCAGCATAGATTTGAGTGTCTGATGATATCTCTCCAGAGCTCCCTGTGTTTGAGAATGATATGCAGAAGACGTGATCTGTGTGATGCCCAAGTCTTTCAAAGACTGCTTAAAAACATTGGACATAAAATTGCTACCATAATCAGACTGAACTTCCTTAGGCAATCCAATTCTGGTGAAGAACCCAAGCATTTCTTTCACTACATTCTTCGCCGAAATATTTCTGAGAGGAATTGCTTCAGGATAACGAGTAGCCATGTCAATGAGTGTCAGCAAATAGGAAAACCCTGAAGATGTCTTGGGAAGAGGTCCTACAATATCAACCAACACCCGAGTGAATGGCGTCTCAAAGGGAGGAATGGGAACGAGTGGTGCAACTTTCTCTTTTTGATTACACTTCTCCACTACTTGACAGGTGTGACAAGATTTGCATTATCAGGAAACATCCTTGAAAATACCTGGCCAGTAAAAATGCTTCAGAATACAGGCTGCAGTCTTCCTCACTCCAATGTGTCCTGCCAAACTGGAGTCATGAGTTATGATATCCTGCCTACAAACTTGAGGAATGACAATTTGATGCACAACCTCCCATTCACAGTCTGCTGATGACGTTGGGGGTCTCCACTTTCTCATTAATACTCCTGACTTAAAATAGTAACAAGTAGAAGCACTGACTGACTCTTCCTCACTACAAGCAGAACTAGCTTATAAACCTTCCAACTCTAGGTCAGCCTGCTGCAACTCTACCAACTCACGAGGTGACAAATTATCCACACTGCGGGGAACTGCCTCAACCTCTGAATGGTTCAAATTAGAAAGGAACGTATCAGCCAAGAGAACATTATCATCTTCATCACCCTCTAAATCACTAGTAACTTTAGCTTTTGCCCTAGTGACAGCACATGCAGGAAACACATCAGAGGAGCCGTCCTCGACTCCAGCCACATCATCTTCATCACCCTCTAAATCACTAGTAACTTTAGCTTTTGCCCTAGTGACAGCACATGCAGGAAACACATTAGGGGAGCCGTCCTCGACTCCAGCCACCTGCTCACTAGACAACCGAGAAGTGGTGGAACTTCTTGGTCAGTGCAGACTATATATAGCTCGCCGCTCCCTGCCTCGGGGAACCAGATTCAACTGACCAGCTGACGACCACACCTCTCTTTCCTGCTCTGTACATATAGTAACCATTATATTTTGTGAAGTGCTACAATTATCTCTCTTTGCTACCTTCATAGATATAGATATTCAGTCTGCATACCTGTGTTCCCGAGTGTTGAGTCTAGCCTATAAGAGTGTCACCTATTTATATACATATTATAGCCTATTAGTGATATTGGCTATTATCTTGTGATCAGTTAATAATTAATTATCATCGAGTTTCCTGTAAATTCATATTAATCTATTATATCCGTTTGATTGTTTTTATTAATGTTATAAGTATAAAGCATTCATTAATTTGTGATTAGTTTCCAAGTTTGTGAATTTGATTAGATTAGAATATTTTCTCAAGTGTTGCTATAGTTGTATTAATTACTTGTTATGCTGTTATCAATATTGTGTGGATTCCCTTAAGTTATTAAACAGATATTAATCATTTCCAGTGATCTTGAGAAAATATTATTTGTTACGGGATATAATTATTTTTGCATTGCATTGCTTCAGTGAGGCTACAGAGTTACTTAATTTGTCCTTGCATATTTTCTGATAATCATAGTGCTTTATATATTCTTATTTTCTCATCCTGAAAAGACTTTTTACTTTTTACTTGATACATTATAATACTTAATTTTATTAAACTAAGAATGTTTATTCTAGTATTTTTCCTTGAACCTGGATGTTTTGGGGAGGGTTATGTCATCAGTCTTGAATCTCATATTCAGCCTATTGTTTGTGTCATTTCACCTCGCCCATAAACATAACATTGGCGACCTTGGCTCAGGATCTTCAGGACTTGTTTAAGAATATATTAAATTATTTGCTTGTGATTGTAGGCCACTTTAAATTTTCATGATGTCTTCTTCAACTATTTCTACCTTTGAGGAAGCTAAAGAGTTTGTAGAGAGTGTTAAGACAGTTGTTGAGGTAGAAAGTAGGAATAAAAATGAACTCAAAGTCCTTGCACAATACCTGCAGCTTGCTCCTCCGTCAAGTTCTCATAAAGATCAAACTGTTGACATGATTAATGTAAAACTATTTAATTTAACTCCTCAAGTTGACATGGATAAACAAATTGAACTTGCAAAGATTTAAGCACAGGCTCGTGTTCAGGAAGCTGAAACACAGGCTCGTGCTCAACAAGCACAGGCTCGTGTTCAGGAAGCTGAAACACAGGCTCGTGCTCAACAAGCACAGGCTCAACAGGCACAAGCACACCAATTTCTTCAAGCAGAATCCCCTACTCTCCTTTTTTTGACAGAGACTCAAGTAACATCCACATCTGACACGTCTAGATTTAATTTTCCAGGTTATCAACTGCTCCAAAATTTCAGACCTAAAGGAGGTGTATGTTGCTTCGCAAAATCTGAAATTGCCCTGGAGGAGGTTACTAGTTTCAATTGTCCCTATTTTGATTATTCTATATACAAATTAATTTCTCCTGGTAAATTTAAATACATATGTTGCATCTACCGTTCCCCAAATACTCCTCCAGAGCAAAGTCTGTTTGATTCTCTGTCCTCACAACTCAGTGTCCTCAACTTAAATGCTTCTTCTGAAATCACTGTGTTGGGTGATTTTAATGTCCATAATGTTGAATGGCTCACTCATTCAGCCAGGACTGATGATGCTGGTCTTAAATGTGAGCTATTTGCAGACTCATTTAATCTCACTCAACTAGTCAACCAACCCACCCGTGTACCAGATAATCCTAATCATAATTCCCACCTACTGGACTTATTTTTAACAACCAATTCAGAAAATTATGATGTTACAGTGAGGTCCCCGCTTGGATCTTCTGATCACTGTCTGATACAGGCCACCTGTCTATCACCTACCACACCTTCCCACTCTGAACCTGTTTTGGTGACTAAATGGCATTATGATAGGGCAGACTGGGAGGGTCTTCAAGGTTTCTTTATTGATATTCCCTGGACCTCTTTCTTTTCTAATGATGCACACTCCACCTTGAGCCACATACATGATTTTGTAAAAATTGGAATGGAAACTTTTATTCCTCATCAAAAGTACAGTAAAAGATCTAATTCACCTAAATGGTTTGACCATAATTGTGCTAGAGTAACTCAACAAAAAGCAATAGCCTACAATGCATACACAAGATCAAAAACACGTGAAGCCTTTAATTACTTTAGAAACATCAGAAATCATGCCAAAACTGTATTAAACCTAACTAAATCAAACTTTCTCCACAAGCAGGCAAATAAACTTCTAAATGATCCAAATGATAACAAAATATTTTGGTCTACTCTTAACTCATTTAAATCCAACTTCACTACTGCTTCATCCATTCCACCATTAAAATCTCCGACTGGCAATCTTGTAAGTGACCCACGAGGTAAAGTTAACCTTCTTGTTGATATTTTCTCCACCAACTCAACCTTAGATGAAATGAATCAAGATGTCCCTGTACTTAATTTTAATTCGCCTGAAATTCCCTCACTTAAGATCCACACCAGACATGTCAAAACTATTTTGCAGATCTCTCAGTAGATAAGGCTCCTGGTCCAGATGAAATTCCTCCAATAGTACTTAAGAATTGCTCCTTGGTGCTCGCTCCTGTATTGGCAAAATGTTTCCGTCTGTGTACTCATACCTCATGCTTCCCAGTACCCTGGAAAGAAGCAAACATCCATCCAGTTCCTAAAAAAGGTGCCTCTTCAGATCCATCAAACTACAGACCAATAGCTATAACTTCCACTCTTGGTAAAGTCTTTGAAATTATATTAAATAATCACATAATTAAGCATCTTGAGAATAATAAATTAATCAGTGATAGGCAATATGGTTTTAGACGATGTCGATCAACTGCAGACATGCTTTGCCTTCTTACGCATCAAATCAACCAAGCTACAGACCAACATGGTGAAACACATACAATAGCACTGGATATATCAAAGGCATTTCATAGAGTCTGGCATCAATCCTTATTGTCGAAGATGTCACACTACGGCCTTGCATCATTAGTTCCACTAATTTCTTCTTATCTTCATAACAGAAAAATACGTGTAATGGTAGATGGCCTTTATTCTCAATTTCACTCAATAAATGCTGGTGTTCCCCAGGGATCAGTTTTGGCCCCAATTCTGTTCCTCATTCATATCAATGATCTCATATCTACCACTCATAATCCAATACATTCCTACGCAGATGACTCAACACTCCACAGTTCCTTCACATTTACCAATTCTTTCACCCAACCCGATCTTATAAATTCAAAAATAAACACTGCAATTTCTCTGAACCAGGACCTTTCTAGAATTAATGGATGGGGACAAAAGAATATAGTTTCCTTTAATGCACAGAAAACCAAGTACATTCAATTTTCTAACCGACAGAATCTCACGGACTCCCATATATTTTGTAATGATGTAAATATTCCCACTTCCCCTAGTATTGACATTCTCGGTGTAACATTAACTACTAACTTGAGCTGGACACATTATGTTAGAAGCATTGCTAAGAATGCCTCTAAAAAACTGGGACTCCTGTACAGAGTTCGAGAATTCTTCACTGACGAGCAGTTGGCCGTGATATATAAAAGTCATGTGCGTTCTCAGATGGATTACTGTTCACCTCTGTGGGGTGGAAGTGGAGTGGTTGCATTGAGGCAGTTGGACAAAATTCAAAATAAAGCTATTAGATTAATCAATAACCCTGCAATCACACAGGACCTTCCTACATTATCCATACGAAGAAACGTTGCATCCCTTGCATTATTCTACAGATATTTGCACAGCAATTGTTCCGAGGAACTTGCTTCAATTGTGCCGCCTCTCCACATCTTTCCCCGTAGAACTAGGGCAGCTGAGAGCGCCCATGAATTTACACTTTCTCCTCCACAATGCAGAACTTCTGCTTATCAGAATTCATTTATCCCCAGAACTACTACTCTTTGGAATTCACTTCCCTCGAATTGCTTTCCACAAACTTACAATCTACAAATGTTTAAATCCAGTTGTTTCAAACATGTTATGAATGGAGGATGCCTTTAGGCACATGGACCTTTTTATTTTATCTGTGTTTTTCCTTCCTCCGTTCATTGTCTCTTTAAAAAAAAAAAAAAAAAAAAAAAAGCGCAGGTACAAATTGAAATTGCTAAGTTAGACCATGAGTACCATATGAAACACGGGGTAAATAGGTCATCTAATCCTGATAATTTTGAGGTGGCCAAAAATGTTAGACTTGTCCCTGTCTTTAATAAGAACATAAGAAAATGGGAGTCTGCAGAAAGCCGATTGGCCTAAGCAAGGCAGATCCCTAATGAATGAATCTAATGTAACAAAATACTGTCAATTGTTTGAGAAGGAAGCTAATGGTTTCAAATGGCCCAAACCATATTGGCCAATACTCCTTCAGAGTGTACTCACTGGTAAAGCTCAAGTTACTTATGCATCTTTGTCTCACGATCAGTCTGATAATTATGATGTAGTTAAGAGCCTGATTCTTAAAGCCTATGAGCTTGTTCCTGAAGCCTACAGAGTTAAATTTAGGACCACTTACAAGCAGGAAAAGCAATCTCATGTTGAGTATGCCAAAATTAAAGAAGGTTTGTTAGATCAATGGTAAAACTCTAAGAATGTAAATGCTGAATTTGATAAATTTAAGCAGATACAAGTGAGCCTGTTACACAAACTTACCCATCATACACCACCAACCATACAACCATACAAGTGACCCAGCTACACCAACCTACCCATCATACACCACCAACCATACAACCATACAAATGAGCCTGCTACACTAACCTACCCATCATACACTACCAACCATACAAGTGAGCCTGCTACATAAACCTACTCATCATACACCATCAACCATACAAGTGAGTCTGCTACACTAACCCACTCATCATACACCACCAACCATACAAGTGAGCCTGCTACACCAGCCTACCCATCATATACCACCAACCATACAAGTCAGCCTGCTACACTAACCTACCCATCATACACCACCAACCATACAACCATACAATTGAGCCAGCAACACCAACCTACCCATCACACACCACCATCCATACAAGGGAGCCAGCTACACCAACCTACCCATCATACACCACCAACCATACAAGTGAGCCTGCTACACCAACCAACCCAACATACACCACCAACCATACAACCATACAAGTGAGCCTGCTACACCAACCCACCCATCATACACCACCAACCATACAAGTGAGCCTGCTACACCAACCTACCCAACATACACCACCAACCATAAAACCATACAAGTGATCCACCTACACCAACCTACCCAACATACACCACAAACCAAGCAAATGAGCCAGCTACAACAACCTACCCATTATAAACCATCAACCATACAAGTTTCACCAACCTACCCATCATACACCACCAACCATACAACCATACAAGAAAACCTGTTACACCAACATACCCATCATACACCACCAACCATACAAGTGAGCCTGCTACACCAACCTACCCATCATAGACCACCAACCATACAAGTGAGCCAGCTACACCAACCTACCCATCATACACCACCCACCATACAAGTGAGCCAGCTACACAAACCTACCCATCATACACCACCAACTATACAACCATACAAGTGAGCCAGCTACACAACCCTACCCATCATACACCACCAACTATACAACCATACAAGTGAGCCAGCTACACAACCCTACCCATCATACACCACCAACTATACAACCATACAAGTGAGCCAGCTACACAAACCTACCCATCATACACCACCAACTATACAACCATACAAGTGAGCCAGCTACACCAACCTACCCATCATACACCACCAACCATACAAGTGAGTCAGCTACACCAACCTACCCATCATACACTACCAACCATACAAGTGAGCCAGCTACACCGACCTACCCTTCATACACCACCAACCGTACAAGTGAGCCTGCTACACCAACCTTTCCATCATACACCACCAACCATACAACCATGCAAGTGAGCCTGCCATACCAACCTACCCATCATACACCACCAACCATACAAGTGAGCCTGCTACACTAACCTACCGAATAAATAAAAATGGAGGTGGCGTTTTATTTTATATCAAAGAAAGTCTTAACCCGACCCTCTTGTCAAAACCTCAAATTGTGAACGTCGACACATCTTTTGTGCTAATAAAAAATAATAAAGGTACAAAAATAATACTTGCATTAATATACAGACCTCTAGCTCAATCAGTGCAAACTGACGGAGACATGTATGAACAAATTGCAGATGTAAGTAACTCACAAGATACCGCATTTTTTGGCGACTTTAATTTACCTGTGACCAAGTGGGGCGATACTATTACTTCACACTCCGGACATGACTTGTATGCGAACTTGCAAGAGAGTTCACTGTATCAATTTGTTCGATCGCCGACCCGTGGTAATAATGTTCTTGACCTTGTACTTGCAACAAAAGAAGAATTAATAGAGAATTTGAATGTTGGTGATGAATTCAGTAACAGCGACCATCGTATTATAACTTTCACTTTAAAGTTTACTAGTAACGAACCAAATAGCAGCATCGAAAAAGTCCCTAATTTCAAGAAAGCAAACTTTCATAAACTTAGAGCTATGTTTAAAGAAACTGACAGGAGCTTTTTAATTAACAATAACGACATAAATACTTCTTGGGTCTTATTCGAAACCACTTACCTAAAAGCAGTGCAGGACTGCATACCATCGAAAATACGGCGTCCAGGCCTTAATAATAAGCCCAAATGGTGGAATAAAGATATTTCAAACTGTCTGCTTGATAAAAAAGTTTGCTAATGATAGATTAAAATCCTTACAAAATGACGAAGAACGGGTGAAATTTATAGAGCTACGACGCAAAGCCAAAAAGTTAATTAAGCAAAGTAAAAAGACCCTGGAGTTACATGTTGCGAATCAAAGTAAAACAAACCCGAAATAATTCTATAGTTATATCAGAAAGAAAAAAGTAGTTACTTCAACTGTTGGACCGTTAGTCGATGAAAATGGAGAATACACCAAAGACGAAGTACAAATGAGTAATGCCCTCAATACCTTCTTTGCATCAGTTTTTACAACAGAAGACCTCAGTGATATCCCTACACCATCGCCGATTCAGATTGATAATTCAGACGTTCTAAGCAATATCACCGTTACAGAGAGAGAAGTATTGAATTGTTTAGATAAACTCAAGGTAAATAAAATGCCTGCGCCTGATAAAATCTCACCTAGAGTCCTAAAGGAAGCTAAGGATGAGCTCTCCAAACCATTGACATTGCTATTTAATAAATCCTTGCAGTCTGGAAATATGCCTGATCAGTGGAAGCTAGCCAACATAACACCGATATTCAAAAAAAGGCATCAAATCCCTACCCAGTAACTATCGTCCAATTAGCTTAACCTCAGTTGTATGTCAAATGTTAGAAACACTCATAAGATACAGACTCGTAAATCACTTAGAGGAAAATAACATACTTAAAGATACTCAACACGGCTTTTGTAAAAAAAAATCCTGTTTAACAAACCTCTTAGACTTCTTCCACAATATCCTCAACATCTACAATGAGAGTAAATCTGTAGATATTATATACCTTGATTTTCAAAAGGCCTTTGACAAAGTTCCCAACAAACGTTTACTGCTAAAACTAAAAGCGCATGGAATACAAGATGGTGTGTTAAAATGGATAGAAAATTGGCTCAGCGACAGAAAGCAAAGAGTAGTCATAAACGGTAAGGCATCTAAATGGACCAATGTAAGTAGCGGGGTACCCCAGGGATCGGTACTAGGACCAATTCTCTTTCTAATTTACATCAACGACATAGATGACGGTCTCCCCTGTACAATCTCAAAATTTGCTGACGATACAAAAATTGCAAATAACGTACTTTCAAAAGAACAAGTTGACGATATGCAACACAATCTAAATAAGTTGTCATGTTGGGCCCAAATTTGGCAAATGAGTTTCAATGCGGATAAATGTAAAGTACTACATATCGGATACCTAAATGAGAAAGCAAACTATTTGATGAATGGCACTCAGCTTAAGAATGTAAACAGAGATACCGATCTGGGAGTAACAATATCGAGTAACCTAAAACCTAATCAACAATGTACATAAGACAAACAAAATAATTGGCTTTATAGGCAGGTAATTTGAGTATAAATCCAAAGACGTTATCCTAACCCTTTACAATTCCTTAGTCCGCCCTCTTCTGGAATACTGCGTTCAATGATGGTGCCCTTATTACCAAAAAGATATAGCAAGCTAGAACGAGTTCAACGTAGAGTTACCAAAATGATACCTAGCCTAAAGAACAAACCATACGAGGAGCGTTTTAGAGAATTAAATCTATTTCCTTTAAGCCAGCGCAGATTAAGAGGCGACTTAATTCAAGTGTTCAAAATCATCAAAGGCATCGACAATATGAATTGTAGTAAGTACTTCACTATCGACCAATCTAATTACACGCGGGGAAACGGTTACAAAATTATTGGTAAATCTTTTAACTCGCACGAAGCTAATAATTTCTTCTTCAATCGAGTTGTCAACTTATGGAATGGGCTTCCCCGACATGTCATAGACTGCAGCACCGTTGATTCATTTAAACTTCGCCTAGACAAATATCTTGCATCAAACCCGCGATGACTGCGTTTGTAAATTAATAACTGTATTTTATCCTCCCCTCAGTTACTAACCCTTCTGTTCCCTACTATCTTCCTAATCCTGCCACGGACATTAGTTTCAGGGCAGTAGTTCCCTTTCCAATGTTCCTTTACCCACTCTAAACCACTGTTTGAACACTTGATCGTCAGTGTTTTGGAGGACAAGCAGCCTAGAAGGGTCACTAGATCTGTTGTTGCTTGATTTCCTTTGTACTTTGTACTCCTTTGTACCCATCATACACAACCAACCATACAAGTGAGCCTGCTACACCAACCTAACCAGCATACACCACCAACCATACAAGTGAACCTACGACACCAACCTACCCATCATACACTACCAACCATACAAGTGAGCCAGCTACACCAACCTACACATTATACACCACCAACCACACAAGTGATCCAGCTCCACCAATCTACCCCTCATATACAACCGACCATACAAGTGAGCCTGCTACACCAACCTACCCCTCATACACCACCAACCATACAACCATACAAGTGAGCTTGCTACACCAACCTACTCTATACACCTCCAACCATACAAGTGAGCCTGCTACACCAACCTACCCATCATACACCACAAAACATACAATTGAGCCTGCCACACCAACCTACCCATCATACACCACCAACCATAAGTTACCACCATAGCTGCTTCATAACTTGGCTGCTTTAACTGTTTTTTGTTTTTTTGTTTTTTTCTATTTTCCCAACTACTTCCTCTCGGGCATAGGCTGTTAGCCTTTACACTCTACCGCTGAACACGGTGAGGCCCGTGAGGTCTTGCTTCAGTCTAGGGAGTGAGGCATACGAAGCTTCACGGCTTGAAGCAACTCCATCTCTGAAACCGCCTCGCCTCTGTGCTTCACAGTCTCATCACCCACACTCGGACTCTCACTCTCAGAACGCCACCTATTGAGCAATTAACTCACTAGGCATTGCCCCCCCTGTAGCATATTTTTTAATATGGGAATATGCATTCGATGCTATTTAATCAGGGAACAAGGAGGGTATTTTTTTGGCATTTCAGTGTGCTGTGGTAATGCACTGATAATAGGTACAGCACAAATTCCATCCCATAATATCTTCCCATTGACATATTGGGATTCGAACCCGGGTCCATTGGAATACCAGTCCAGTGGCAAGACCAAACCGCCACACCTCCCCTCATACCATACCATATGTCATAACATGGCTTTCTTACTTGGCTTTGTAAACTTGACTTCATACATTAACATAAATTGACAACATAGCTTCGCTGTATTATCTGCTTCATAAATTGATTTCATAGCTCTTCAGTTATATATTCCAAACCCTAACTGGGAATTATAAATGTTTCAGCACTTGATAACTCAGCTTCATTGTATAACTTATATATCATAACTTAGTTCTAAACCCTTGCTTCAAAACTCCGCTCAATGGCTGGTTCACAAACAACTCTGGCTTACTCTGCCAGCATAAATTTGGTCTCATAACTAGGGCTGGCTCACTTTGTCTCATAACTCTGACATCATAACTGTTGCCTCATAACACGGTCACATAGCCTGTTTTACTACTCAATTTTGGTAGCCTATCATAAAGTTTTACCTCTAATGATCAAGTTAAGCTCCTAAAGTATGCCTCAATCTCTGATTGTTAATTAATTTGACCATTTCCAAGTTTCGGTTCATTGTGATATTCATGCTGTATACATCGATATTAAGCAAACCAACTAGAATGTGTTTGTAATTCACACTGTGACGTTAACCACTCCGTTATAACCGCATGGCTTGTCCTACAGTGACTCACTAGGATCCACAGGGCAGTGGATGGGGCTACAGTTTATGTATTAGAGTGTGCTTTATTTCATATGAAAGCTCGTGTCATGGGCAGTCCAGAAAGGCTCTTTGTTTTCACCCATGTCAAGGCTTTATATATTTAATTGTAAAGTATATGTTTTATCATTAACTAGTAATGATGGGATCTGGGAGAGAGAGAGAGAGAGAGAGTAGAACAGAGTGAGAGGGGGGCGCCCAGTGTTTTTGTCCCGCTCGATGACGTCACGGCTGGCTGCCTCGCGGGGGTTGGTGGAGAGAGGTCCTTACCATGCTGCAAGCTCTCTTGCTAGTGGCTAGAGGACTTGTAACCGCTTTTTTCCCACGCGCCTCGAGCTAGTGCGAGTATATTATACAGTTCCTCGCCACTCTCTCCCTCAGATCTTGTTTCTAGAACGCACCCATCCTTTTCCCTTGCTATCTGTCCCCTGCTCTGCACCTGAGAATCTTTTCCTCTGCCTACCTCTCTCTTTTTCCACATCTTTCACCACCTTTTATTAATACCATATCCCCTCTGGTTAACTCTGCAAAATCAGCTTCATGCTGGCCAGTTGTATTGTGCGTTAAGGTCTGATATAACCCATGTATGTTAGTTGTTAAGATAAGTTGATCACGAAGCATTGGTTGGCATTCATATTGTTTAGTACCGCTTCCTTTAATTATTAGTGTTCTGCTGGATTAGATAATGCTAGACTAGGGGTCTGATAGTATAAGGTATTGTTTCCTATGAGTGCTGGCTTTAGGAAAAAGCTGCACGACATACCTGAGAACTGGAGTTGATTGAGTAAATTCTAGTCTGTGTGCCATTGAGAGTAGAGCATGCACGAATGAGGGCTTTTTGCCTATACCATTCTGCACTGTTCTAAGCTCGTTGCTTGTCTTTGAGGTACGCCAGGAGAACGCTTAATACTTCGGTATTAAGGTTTCTCAAGAGAGCTACCCTTCCCTATAACGTAATATTTGACGCACAGACTTGAGATTTGCACTAGGCTATGTGGCATGCCATGCGCACCAGTATATCGTATCATTGACTCTCGCTAGACTTTATCAATCATAGTAGACATTAAGTATATTAAACCAATTACTCTTTTTATGCATAACCATTTATGATTACACAAGCATTTCGCAGCCTAGTTTGATGTATGGAGACACAAACGACTTAGGCTCTTTTTGTTGATAGGAATACTGCATTGTCGTGGCGATTATTATTGTTGTAGCGTTTAGAATATTCTTGGCTCCGACGGCATTATATATTCTGCCTTTTTGTGTGCATAGCCTGCACAAGCATTGTTCCGCTGCCTGCCTTTTTGGGTTCCATTTCCGATACGAGCATCTTTATAGCATCTAACATTTAAAGAAGATTCCTTGTTAGTGTTGAAGGACTTTAGTGCACTTTCTTTCATGCAGGAGTGCCTGACATTTATTGATTAAAGTAACGTAAGCTGCAACTTCTCTTACCACCTTACTTTGCATACCATAACCAAGCACCTTCGATTATAGGTAGTAGTAGGCTGTTTTCACATAACATTAAGCCTAGAGTAGACGCACATTTATTGAGAGTTTGATAGCCTATTATTGCATATAGAACTCTGTAGAGTATTTGTGTTCTTTGTTCACTGGGAATATACATCAGTGGTTGGATCTAGCGCTTTCCGTTGTAGCATTTATGCCATTACTAGTCCAATGAATAAGAGCCCTGATATATTTGAACCCCAGTCGTAACAACACATATATACATTAAGTAATATTCAATATAACTTACATCTATTATTAATCTAAATATTTTGCAAAAGGTATTTGTTTAGGCGTAGGCTAGACTGCGGCGCTCATCTCTGCATCCTTGCCTATTGGAGGTTATAGCGTGTAACTTGGGTTTGCTATTCCGAATGTTATAAATGGGCTACTGCATTGTAATAATAATAATAAGGTAGGCTTCACTAGACCGTGGTGCTCATCTCTGCAACCTTGACTATTGGAGGTTATAGCGTGTAACTTGGGTTTGTTATTCAAAATGCTATAAATGGGCTACTGCAACTAAATATCCAGGTACATTCGGCCAAATAAGTGATGTCTCGGCACCAAGTATATTTGGTCAATATTTGGTATCCGCAATATCTAAAACTTAATATATTCATTTTGAGTGACAAACAAACATGTTCCAACACTTAACCATCTTATTAAACATCTGGCAGACATTAATACAGCACAGACCGAGCCGAATGTAATGACAGTTGAGACATAACATAATTATTAGCATCACCGTACCATTATGTATCTCCCTGGATGGTGTGTTACACATATACACTAGCTCCAGATGTTTACTTTACATCTAATTGAACAAAGGCATCATGTGTTAACCCATTCAATACCAGGGACGTCCTTTGTCCTCACATTCTGGCACATATTAGACAACTTTATACAGCTTAGGAACGATCTCTAGCAATAATTAGACTTCAAATGATCTCCACTAACCCTTTTAACTACCACAGATCCTTCCTAAGCTGCTATACATCAAGGCACCACCATGTATCTCCCTCGATTGTACGTCATACATATACACTACATACATATATTAGTTTACGTCTAAATGAACACAATAATAAAATTATGTTAAGGGGAGATATCCACTTATGGGATTTTTGTACGGAACCCCTTTCTCTAATCTCCATCATGTTTAGCCCCATCGTTTTGGGGGATTTTAAGACGTTTTCACCATTATTTCTGCGATTTTATTAACTTTCGCCCCATTTCTGTTATGTTTTAAGACTGTGACATTTTAGGTGTAGATTTTGTCCCGGCGAATAATAGCGAGCCTGTAAATTGAGAGAACCAGCCTCTGGCCGGGACATATTTCTACCGAAAAATTTACCAATGTATCTTGAAAGAGGGTCTAGGAGTGTGTAACTATAAGGTGGATGGAGGTCTAGGGAACAAACTAAAAACCTCCCCTTAAGAGACTTGCTCAAATAGTCTGGTGCTGCCCGGGAATCAAACCCTGGTTGTCTCTTATGACCAGAAGGTGGTAACCAGTAGCTCTGATGATTATTAACATAGGCAGCTTGAACTTTATTATAGCCAGAATCATACAAGTGGTCACTGTGTTACCGATTACCATTGTACTACTGTATTCAGTTTGAGAAAGCAAAAGTAAAATTATTAAGACAGGATTGATTAAACCCAAACTGGTTGTATAATAAACTTTGAACGCCAAATATCCTATTTCGCAATCGACACTGTTAATTATATAACAAATTGTCTGACAATATTTTGGTCACACATGCACAACATCAATGTACTTCTCATTCAATAAAATAATTAACTTAAACATTTCAATTCCTTACTTTGTTCGTAAAATTAATACGAATGTTTTCCACAATCCAACTGACCTAGCCTACCTTACCCCGAAACACAATCCTGCTTGACAAAGATGTTGGCTATTGTTCCGTTAACAAAACATCTGAGAGAATTTTACACAGTACTTTTACTCACTACGTTCACATGGACGCAGAATGCATTTCCTGGCGTAGCTCAGACTTTTCAAAATGCAAAATATTATTTCCACCAAACGTGCTTTATTGTGAAAAAATATAAGAGACTTAGAGAAGAAAGAAGAGTTACTGTGTGTGTGTGTGTGTGTGTGTGTGTGTGTGCAATAATACTAATACAAATGATCGGTTAATTTTGAGATAGCAGCCAATGAGGCTGAACATACATGATTCCCTATCGTGACTTATCCTAGGTAGTTAACAAGCGGACTTTAGCTGCCACGATGGCGTCTATATACCCCTACAAGGGTTAGGAAGTGGGCAGGTACACACACAGACACACACACACACACACACACTCACACTCATAATTGATAATCTATAGAAAGTCTTGACATGAATGAGGAGTAAATCACAGACAAATGTTCGTTTTTATTAACCCTTCCTGTACCAGTGACGTATTTTTGGGTTGATTTCAGTTACATTTAGAAAATTTTATGAAGCTTAGGAAGGATATATGGTAGCTACAAGGATGAATTGAAATATTATGTAGGCTTTTAATGGGAAGACTTCCTTCCTAAGCTGAATACAATCGTCCAATAGTTGCCAGAATATAAAGCAAAGGACGTCGATGGTACAGAAGGGGTTAATTTTCAAGTTATTCATCCAAGTGAATTATTTCCGTCACTGGAGTAAAACATGTTTTTCTGTGTAATACAATGTTTCCATTCTATGACAACAGTTGTTTACTACATAAGGCCCAATTATAATTTATTTGGGGGCGATGCTCTGGTCATTTGCCTGGACCGCTGGTGAAATAGTCAATTCAATTCAATTACAAAAATTCAAAGTCACAAAGTACAGTATGTTACATATTCACAAATACATAACAAATAATATTAACTTTGAGACAATGGGGAGTGATGCCATCCAGCAATGTGTCTCATAACAATTTATTATTCTAATATAATAGGGCAGTAACAAAAGGACTAGTGCAAGAGAAACGAAACCTTAATACCATAATGTGCGATTTCACCAAAATGAAATGTCCACACTTAAAACTATTTTAACATTATCTATCTCCCTATTCAAAAAATATTGCCTTATTCTCTCTTTGAATATTTTAAAACTACAGTTTAAATTTATTTTATCCATTATATTATTCCATATTCAAACCCCTTTTGCCTAAATGTTTTCTTCATTATATTTGTTCGGGCTATGGGAGTAAGGAGTTTATGACTCTGCCTGGTTAAATGTTGATTTATGTTTGTATTTGATGGAAACATATTTTTAAAGAAGTTTGGAGTAAGATCTTTCATTATTATAAACATAAGTTTAGCTACTAAAGAAACATAAACACATTTAAATGGTAATAGCTTTAAGAATTTATATAATGGTGTTGAATGTTCTCTCCAATGAGCTGATTCAATTATTCTCACTATTCGTTTTGTAACATATATGGAGGTTTAAATTAATATTTAATTAACTTGCATTACCCCAAACTTCTTCCCCCTAGGTAATATAGGGGTATACAAAAGAAACATACGATGTCACTACAATTGATATATTTAGTAATTTTCTGGATTTACATATAATTCCTATAGTTTTAGACATCTAGTGTTATATATATTGAATATGTTCTTTCCAAGATAATTTGTCATCTATAATTACCCCAAATAATTTTGAGTTTTCTACTCTCTTCAAAGGTATATCATTGCCTATAAACACATGCCATAATGGCACAAGTAGTTATTATCATTTGAAACCAATACTGAGAAACACTAGGGCAGTGGTTTTCAACTCGCTTCAGGCCACGGACCACGTCTATCTCTATCTATCTATTGCCTGACGCCGCAATCCCCGAAGGGGTGTCCACGAACGAACCGCCCCCATGCACCTCTGTCCCCAGTCAGTCGACGCCCCTCCTCCCAACCAGCACTGCCTTTATTCATATACTTCCTCACTCCATCCTTCCACCTCTCCTTCGGTGCACCTTTCCCTCTCTGTCCTTCCACCTCGCTCTCGTACACCCTCTTAGTCAATCTCTCGCTTTCCATACGTTCCGTATGGCCGAACCATCTCAAGTTGTTCCTTTTCAAACTTTCCAGCACATCTACCTCCACACCACACCTCCTTCTTACTTCCTCATCCGTCGATCTATCCCCCCATGTAACTCAGCACGCACTTCTCAAGTAACTAATTTCCACCCCTCTCACTCTTGGTCTAAGTCTCTTCCCGAACGTCCATGCTTCGCTTCCGTAAGTTAGTGTCGGGATTAGCACACTGTCATGCAAGGACTTCTTCACTTCCATATTGACCACCCTATTTCTTGTTACTGCTTTCAACGTTCCTACAACCCTCTTCCCCTGTTGCACCATCTCTCGCACCTCCTCATTCACAGTCCCATCTTTACTCAACACACTGCCCAGACACTTAAAAGAGCTGACGATCTCCATAGCCTGACCGTTCAACTTCACCTCACACTCAGTGACTTCAGTACGGACCACGTACTGCCCAATAAAACAAATATTGTGGACCATATCAATTTTGAGTAATGATAAATAAAGCATAGACAACAAACATTTGACTGCACATGTTCACAAATTTGGGTAAGTACCAATCATAATGGCCCAAAAATGTTCCATGGTAGACCACTGGTACACATCTTGAGCTGCCAAATAATTTTTCAGACCCAAGAATTCCTCCTGAAGGCCCTCTGGAACACTATGAACACCTGTTGCGAATGGATTCCTGATGAAAGATAACCCATCCCTTGGCATGTCCACCTCCGGGAAAGTATCGCTGAAATTAGTCCTGCAGCTTTTGTAAATGCTCAAGAATTTGCATCTGAATGGCTTCCTTTTCTCCTAGCATGGCATTCACAAATGGAAAGTGAACCAAATTGTTATCTTCGACTTGTTCGATCCAGAGTTCTAATTTCTCAAGAAAAGGGAAAGGTGCACATTTCACCATGGCATCATCAAGATGCCATGGTGAAATGTGCACCTTTCCCTTGCAGCTGAAGATTCAGTTTGTTCAAGATTCCAAAAATATCAACAAGGTATGCAAGTTCTATTTCTGACTGTGTTAGCATATTATTAAAATCCTCTTTCCCTTGAGACTAGAGAAATAAAACCAATTATTTTCGCATTTCAAAAATGCTGTTGACTACGTTCCCTGCTGACAACCATCGTACAGAAGTGTAGAACAGCAACACTTTAAAATCGGAACCCATGTACTGGCATCACTGCTGACGACTCGATGTAATTAACCACCCTCACCAATACTTTGAAAATGGTTTTCAAGTGATCAGGCAGTGTAATATGATGCCAATGCCTCTCTATAGATACAACCTGAAGATTACCAATATATTTTTTTAAATAGGAATAATGCAATAAAATGAATGGCCAATAATATATTTTGATAAAAATGTTCGTACTGCATGTTCAATAAATGTAATAATATTATGCACCAATCTCCAGTTTATTACCAAATATAGTGAACGTCCTGTGGACCACCCAAAAAGTCACCATGGACCACCAGTGGTAATTTTTCTATCGAAAAATTTACAGAATCATCTTGAAGGTGGGTCTAGGGGTGTTTTTCTAAGTTTGATGGAGGTCTAGGGAGGAAACTAAAACAAATGAAAACAAATATATATATACAGTATATAAACGCCTATCCCACCTTGACATTATCTTCCACTGCTTCCATCTCCCTACTACTCCTTCCATTCAATCCTGCCTATCATATTTCTAGGTTCTGGTTTATTCTATATTATCTTACTCTTCTTCTACAATGCCTGTTTTCTCCTCCATATCATCGTTCATTTTGTTTTATTTTAAATGGAATAAGGGCTGCTAACTGTTATAAACCTGTCATAGATGGAAGGTCCACGGAACCAATGTGCATTGAATGCTTGATAATCAATAGTGTTCTACATAATGTGGAGTAATTGCAAATAATTTACCTGAACTGAAAACAAATTCACCTTATATATAGACTCTTACCGTAACTCTGTAATAAACGCCATATACGTCTTTCCATTGGTAGTAATAGTTCCTTTTAATTAAGATACTTTATTGCATTTTACATACCGGTAGTTAAATTAATCTGTCTGTGTATTGTCCTCATGTTATGACGTGGTCTCTATGTCTCTCTATCATTCTCTCTCTCACTCTCTCCCTCTCTCTCTCTTTGCCAGGCGTCCTTTGATCATTCCCTATAAGGCCTTCTGGATGGTCTAAGATCGTCAACATGGTTCTGGCCGGAAGAGAGGGACCTAAAGTAAACACACGTTATGGAGGCTTTGATAAGGGAAAGTAGATAGAATAAATAGATTGATAGATATATAAGATATATAAGTATAAAGTGTTAAAGATTGATAGAGAAATAGTTCAACAAGTAAACATTGCATATTACATAAAGTTAAGCAGTTCACTACTTCAATAGAGTACTAGAAGAACATAAACTGGTATAGTTATCTCCAGCTTCACGCAACCCCCTCCCCCCCCCTCTCACTTACCTCTGTTACGATCCAGGTTCTCAAAGACACAGGGCTCTTCAACATTGGACTAGATAATGGCAAAAAGCAACAACGGTAACACTAGATCCAACCCCTGCCTTAAACACTGGAAAACAAAACACCATTACCGCCCTGAGTCGTGCCTGGACAACGAGGTATCCTATGACTCGGTAACTGGTTCACACACACTAGGCTGACGCTCAATGAAACAGCCTATTCTCAAACAGTAAAAGATTACTCGATTATGTTACACAAAGAAAAGATAGTTAACGTGATTAATTAACGTACGGTAGATACTCAAATAACTGGCACTCCTGTATTAAAGAAAGTGCAATGCTAGTCCTGCAACATCAACTGGAAACTTCTGAAATAAGTCTGATGCTGGGAAGATGTTCGTAAAGAATCTTGAACAATTATAATGCAGAATACGGGTCACAATAAATGCTAGGACATATAGTAATAATAGGCAGGCGAATAATAAAGACTGCGCAAAGGTAGTAATGCTCGACACCTAAAGAAATGCTTTGTGACACAACGCAACAGCCTACTCGGGTTGTGCAACTCAACAACAACCTCGGCTCAAAAGTGCAGTGAATAATAATGCTGCATACATATAATAATGGGGCTAATCTCTAACCAGTGTCTGCTCAGTTAATAAAGTCTAGCTGGGGTATCAAGGCAGGGCAACAATGGGCGAGCATGCGGCTCGTAGCCTAACGTTGTCCAAGGGTGGTATAATGAAGATTACGTTATATGACGGGGATGCTCTCTTGATAAATCTAGGTCTCTAGTACCTAGCTCTATCCTGGCGATCCCTCAGAAGTCAACACAATGAGGCAGCACTATGTTGTGAGGGATAGGCTATGGCCCTCTCACACCACAGCGCTGTGCTCGCAAAGTAAACCAACCCGAAGACAACTTAGGCTCCCACAGTACATGTCGATGTCGTGCAGAGCTTAGCTAACACTGCACACATCGGAGACGACACAGTAACCTTACCCCTCGTCTAGCTTTAGATAACCAAGAAGAATCACTCAACACCTTGCAAGGGAGACATATACCGGTCTACAACCTTCCCGAGAGAGGACACATACGGAAATATCCGTCTCTCTAAACCTCAATAAAGCATAATACCTCCTTAACCTAATACATGGAAATGTCTGAGAGCTTCGCGTACAATACGACTGGTCGACGGTGAATGTCTATGCTGAAACCAGAAGGGATGTTGATTTATCCATCACAGATTAGAGAATGAGAAAGGAGAATTCGAGAGAGAGAGATAGTATGCAAAGTCCGCGAGTATGGGGGGATCAGCAATTGGCAAAGGATGTAGGTGATGTACGCGTGTCAGGCAAGTCTCTGGAGCTGGTGTCGAGAGAAAACACTAGGGCCTGCGACGGGAAGGGACTAGTTGAACCACCCGGCCGCCAAACGCCGTCAGCGTCCCAAGCGAGCCCGCGTCATAGGGCGCAGCCTCGCTGCCCGGGTGTACTCCCCCCGCCTCTCCTCGGGCTCGCCTCCCACACAAGCAACATTTATATTATAGCGAATATAAAAATTATAAGGCGCGGTCACAGTGACCAAAACAAAGACCACTTCTAGACTGTCTGTGGCAACACGACACTAATGAAATAAAGCAGATCATTCTAGTACAACTGTAGCCCTATTTTTCCCCCATCCTGGCGAGTCGCTTATGCGTGAGCCTGCCAGTGACCCGCACGCACACCATTCTGCTAACGCCGGGAAGGCCGTCACCAACCCCCCCAAGATATGGGACACCTCACCATGAGCCCATATCTTAACAGTAGCAGAATGTCCGTCTTACAGAATCTGCCACTCCTAACCACTCCGCCACTCATGGAATGCAAGCTCAGTTTCCTCAAAAAAAAAAGAAAAAAAAAAGAAACATTTTATATATAACAAAATCTTATCACCCTTCCCAAATATAATACATTAATTCATAACATTGTGCTCCCCGAGAGCGCAGCTTTAAGAAGCACAGCCTACTGAGGGAAAATCAATCTGCAACTCCCGTACTTCAGCTACATATTATCTTAAAATTATTTATTTAAAAAGAAAGAGTTTTTATTTACTTTTCATATTTTATTTTTTAATCTTGTTTTTGGCGGCTACTATAGATGTAGCCTAATTTTTCTGTCTAATCAAAGCCACAACTCCGTGCCCCAGCTGCTAGAACGACCCTACGCTGATGCTACACACGCTAGCCAACAAGCACCAGAGCAAAAATACAACCGCGAGCCAAGACAGGAGGTTATACCAACATACTGCGTGGTAGCCTACCCCGGATCCTCCAGCCACGCACAGACACTGACTGAACAGCGAGGG